>LZPO01028173.1:15064-38925 GCA_001675575.1 Neotoma lepida | reverse complement strand
TGTCTGTGGCTGTTGATTGGCTAGTTCCTCCCTCCCATGTGGCTGAATCATGGTGGTTCAGAGTGGTGGATCACACACTCTTTTTGCTATTGTCCACTAGGTTAGCAAAAGATTTCACATGCAACTTTTAATTTCTCACATAATTCATGCTAAGGAACCAGTGTGACAGCCACCAGAATGGTCCTTGTTCTACACTACCTTGCTGTAGTTCATGGCCAGCCAGTCACTTCTAGCAGCTCACTGACATCAGCCTTATGGCTATTGATTACTTAACCTTGGCAAAGACTTGGCAAGTCTGTCAGGATCCTTGCTCTAGCTTCTTTGCTTGACTTCTGCATTCTCCACATACTACCTTGATTTAAGCAAAGCAGATCTAGGAGACACAAACCCAGTTTCTGCTGCTTTTATCTTTGTGGTCTTGGATGAATTATCTAACTTCCCTATGTGGAAATTCCCTAATCAGTAAAAGAAATAATAACAAGACTCACCTTTCATACTACAGTCAGTCCTTCAAATCTGGAGTCTTCACATGTGTGGATTCAACCAATCTTAGTTCAAAAATATATTTTTTTAAAAAAGTGGATCTGTATTGAATGTGTACAGACCTTTTTGTATTTGTCATCGTCCTAAAAATAATACAGCAGCTAGGTGTGATCACACCTTTAATCTCAGCATTGGGGAGGCAGAGGATGATGGATCTGTGCACGTTCAAGTCCAGTCTAGTCTACATAGTAAGCTCCAGGCAATCTCAAAGCTACATAGTATTACCATTTCATAAAAATGAAACAAAACAAAATAAAAACAAAACCAATACAGCAAAACAACAATAATCATAGCACTTATATTGAATTAGGTATTATATGTCTTCTAGAGATGAGTGTACATTTTTGGGAGTATTACACAAGTTATATTTGCACATGACACCCCTTTATACAAGGGATCAAGTGTCTATAAATTTTGACACCAGCAAGAAGGCCTGCAGCCAGTCACTTACAGATCTGTGGAATGATTATTTTGAGGGTTAAATGCAATAATTCCTATTAATTTTTAGCTTAGGGATTTGCCTAAAGAATGTGCTCACAGTTTTTTGCAAATTGCTAATATCATCTATTATCATCTTTGATTCACTATAAAGTTGTTTTTAATTAACATATTCAAATTACATTAGAAACATGGTAGAAGAAAGTATCATATGGCTGTATTTCCCTCCCTCTCTCCATTCATGTGAATTACTTTTTTAGTTCTGTTTCTTCTGCACTTTGCTCCCGTCTACCCACCAGCCAGCCTCTCCGAGCCCCACAGCTGTTGTGGAGATGGATGTATACAGAGATATGTTAATTGATTCTGATAGTAGAGGTGCAATCATTCGAAGAAAACAAAATTCTGCTCTGCAAAACAATAGTGTGGGATTGTTGTGGAATCTTCATCAGAAAAGACTCCTCAGACACAGGTTTAAGTCAATAGAAAGTCCTTATTAGCTGGCGACTACAGTGGGTGTTCAGAATTCCAGTGTAGCCTCAAGCCTTTCTCAGGATGAGATTTTAGCCACAAAAACTGTGTTCTGGTTTGGCATACTTCAGTTAATGAGAAAAGTTAGCTAGAAGTGGAAGTACAGAAGCCAAAAAGCAAGGTTAGTACATTTAGAGACTTTCTTAGAACTATGTACTTTGATGGATGAGGCCTTTGTTTTAGATTTGACAGGTGGTGCTATGTACTGAGTTTTACAGACTTAATGGTACTTCCATCATACAGTCAGTTGTGCTAAGGTCTTGGGGCCTACTAAGGTCTTGGGGCCTTGTTATAGGGATAAACTGTAATTCCAAATACCAATTTCCATTATAAGATTATAACATTTATGAGAGTATCCGCACCCTCTCTCTAACTGCTCACCTCACATTTCAACTTTCTAGCCCTCAGCCCATCTTCTTCCCATTTGGTGCTACCAGTGTAATACCTCATGTCAAACTCTGATCTTGTCATACTCGCTGGTCCTTTATGGTGTGCTGTGAATCAAACTCCAGGGGGATCTCATCCTCTTCCTCCTGGGTCAGGAAAGGGATGCCTGGAAAGACAAAGACTTAAACCAGAATCTCTATAGATTTGGGGAAGGAAACCAGTTCAGCATCATTCATGGGCGGATGTTGATTTGAATGTTTTCATTTGGCCTTAAAGACTAAGAGAGCAATAGTGTGTTGTGATGTCTGTCCCAATGAGAACTTAGGTCTCCCAAGAAGGGACTATCTGGTACTGTCTGCCCGTTCCCAGCCTCCCTTTCTCGGGAGACAATCAGACGTGACAGGGAGTCCAGTCAAGCAAGAACTCCTTTATTCAAAAACAGTGAGGTCCTTTTAAAGCCTAAAACCACAAGGCTAGAGAGAGGGGTGGGGTAGATGCCCCATCGGGCCAATCAGTTTAAAGGTCACCCAGACATAAACAGCTTAGGTTTCTCCCTTCTTGCTTCCTCCACAGACCCCCACACCTTTGTCAACAAGTTGATTCCTTCCTCCCTGCCTCCTCCCAGGAACATCTTTACTTGTAAACAACTTGGCTCTGCAGACCCCTATAATAGTGTTTAATCCTGGATTTGAATTGGAATCATCTGGAAGAACTTAAGAAACCACCACATGTCCAAAAAAACCAAACCAAACCAAAACAAAAAAACTCACCCCAGACCCCTCAAATCAGGATCCCCAGAGGTAAGGACTGGACAATAATAGAGAGAGGTCCAAGATCCCTTCTGATTCCAAAGGCCAGCCAGAGTTGAGAAGCATCTGTGTAGATCATCCGCTCAATGATTAGTTGTGTCAGAATCCTCTGGCTGAGTCCAGGAAGTCTGGGTGGGGCCCACAAATTAACATTTACAATAAATTCCCAAAGAGTGCTGGTGAAGACCACAGTGAGTATCAGTGGGCTAAAGGACACAATGTACACTAATGCTGATGTATGGATTTATAAATGGATGTATATGCATACATATGTTGATCTAGATGTATTTTATAAAAAAATTACAATGAGGAAATAAATCTTGGTATTACAAGTTTAAAACTAATGCTAAAAATACAAACGTTTTCTTGAGAGATCTGCTTGTACCATGTTTTTTTCCTTCAAATGACACAGACTTAACTATATTTTTCCTGCTCTTGTACAACTTTTTGTACAGTCTTTGTTTTTTGTTTTTTTAAAAACCTGTAATTAGAGAGAGGGAGACAGAAAGGGGGGAAGGATAACAGAGATAGGGTCGACACATTGATCAGTGTCTTAACACGCTCTGCCCTCATATGCTAAGTTACAAGATTTCCATCCAGTCCGATAACCTGATAATATCCAAGGTTATAGTAAAAGTGCCTGTTCATTGTAAATATGCTAATCTGTATTCTTCTCCTTAATATTAGAGTTCTTTCTGCAAGTAAACAAAACAAAACAAAACAAAAAACCCCTTGCTTTTCAGTCTGTGCTGCATCCTTTCGTCCTGGAAACAACCAGGAAAAAAACAAATGGTGAAATGTTCTGCTTAGGCTGTGTGATGCTGATGGTTGATCTTGATGGCCAGCTTGAGCAGATTAAGAAGTGCCAGAGGATTAGTACAGCACACACCTGGGAGTGTTGAGATGGATTTCCAGGAATGCTTAGCTGCTGATAGTTCTGACCTGATGAGTGAATGCATTTCTCCATGGATTCATGGTAGCCTTGTGAGAGGCCAAGAAAGCTAGTGGGTGGGACCCCNTTGNGGGAAGTTGATAACTGGAGGTATGTATTTAGGTGTTGCTCTTAGGGTATGTACTCTACACCTTTTCTGCTTCCTGGTCACCAGACTGTGAACTGCTTGGCACTACTGCACCCTTCCTTCCATGACCAGCTCACAATTCTGAAACTCAGCTAAAATAAATCTTCCCTTAAGTTGTTTGTGAAAGGTGTTTTAGTCACCGGGACAGATAGCTAATTCATCAAGCAGGAAAGATCTCTGGAGAAGTCATAAATATCTCTTAGTTTGGTGGGACACTATTTTCCTCCTGTTTGTTTCCCATAGGTGGTAGCTTCCATTTTGGAACTCAAGGATGTGCATGAGTGTGAGATGTGACCACCTCAGTATGGCAGCTTCTAACGTTCTTCCTGAGTGATGTTGGGCCTTCCCTGTGCTCACTCTTGGATCTCTCTCCCTTTATCCCTGCTGCCTGGAAATGCAGGCACTGGATCACACTGAGGAGCTGATGAGGGCTAGGGAGAGCAGGGATGACTGANGGCTGCAACCTTAAGGATATGGTGAAGAAATAAAAGCCCCTCTACTTTAAATACCTGCTGTTTATGTGTTTGGTCTTACTTGCTTTTGATCTATCCCTAAATTATGGCCTGGTTTACCAAATCCTCTGTGACACAGTGATTGATTCTTAGGCATTCTCCATAGGATTCACTTTCTCATGTAGAACTCACTTTCAGAGGCAGAAAAGCTTGGGCGTCCTGTTTGTTTCTGTATTTGGCCTTGTCTTCCCTGGCTCTGGCTTTTAGGACTTTGGTGGGTTTACTGTAGGTTTTCCCCTTTATTTATCTAAAAATTTACTTACTTTTTGTTTGTTTATTATTATTGAAGATAGACTCTTCTCTCATACAATACATCCCAATCATAGTTTCCCCTCTCTTCACTCCTCTCAGCTCCCTGCTCCATTTCCCCTCTCCCCAAGATCCACTTCTCCTCATTTCCAATTCAGAAAAGAGCAGGCCTCTAAAAGACAGCGGTCAAACAGGACAAAACAGGATACAATAAGACAAGGCTAAAGCCCTTATATTGAGGCTGGACAAGGCAATCAAATAGGAGGAAAAAAGTCCCAAGAGCAGAAGAAAGAATCAGNGATTCACCCCCTCCCACTGTTAGGTAGTCCCACAAAAGCATCAAGCTAACAGCCACAACATATACACAGAGGACCTGGTGTAGACCCATGCAGGCNCTGTGCTTGCTGCTTCATTCTCTGTAATCCCATATGAGCTGTGTTTAGTAGATTTGCTGGGCTGTGTTTTNCTGGTGTNCTCTATCCCCTCAGACTCCTACAATCTTTCTGCCCCCTCTCCTGAAGGGTTCCCTGATCTCNGAGGGGAGGGACCTGATGGAGACCTCCAATTTAGACTCTCTTTCTGTGTAGTCTGGCTGTGGGTCTCTGCATCCATTTCTATTCAGTTGCCAGAGGAAGCTTCTCTGATGATAACTGGACAAGGCACAAATCTATGAGGATAGCAGAATATCATTAGGAATCATTTCATTGGTTATTATTATTATTATTATCATTATCATTATTATTATTATTTTGGCTAGTCATGTTTGGTTCTACTCTAGGTCTCTGGGTGATCCAGGCTCCTGTTCTTGACTATAGTTGAGCAAATGTCTTTGTGGTAGGATAGAGCCTCCTTTGGTTAGCTATAGAGGCAGACAGATTCCCAATTTTCTGAGGAATTGCCCTATTGATTTCCATAGTGGCTTTACAATTTGCACTTCCACCAGCAAATAGAGACTCAGAGAGACAAATAAGGTATATATTCACTTAAAGGTGGGATATTAGCTGTTAAGTAAATGATAATCAAGCTACAACCCACAGACCCAGAGAGACTGNATAAAGATGAGGGCTCTAGGCGGGGATTCATGGATCTCCCTGGGAAGGGGAAATAGAATAGATTTTGNATGTAGACTGTCACTTGTGTTATTGATCTTAGTGATTCTGGTAGGTGTATGATAGAATTACAAAGTAGTTTTGACTTGCATTTCCCTAATGGTTAAGGATGTTGAACATCTAAGTGTTTCTCAGCCATTTGAGACTCCTCTGTTGAGAATTCTCTNTTTAGATCTGTACCCATNTTTTTATTAAGAAAAATTTCCCTTCATTTTACACACCAAAGATCTCCCTTTTCCCTCCTCCTGCCCCTCAGCCTCCCCCTCCCAACCCACTCCCCTCTTTTCCCCACAAGAAGGCAAGGCCTCCCATGGGGAGGCACATCCAGTAGAGGCATGTTGNAGCCCCTCTTCTTGCCTCAAGGCTGTGTGAGGTGTCCCATCATAGGTAGTGGGCTCCAAAAAGCCCTTTCATGCACCAGGGATGGATTCTGATCCCACCGCCAGGGCCCCCCCATCCAAGCAGATCAAGTTACACAACTGTCTCCCCATGCATAGGGCCCAGCCCAGTCCCATGCAGGCTCCACAGCCATTGATCCAACTTTCATGAGTTCTCACTACTTTGGTTTGGTCGTCTCTGCAGGTTTCCCCATTATGATCTTGGTGCACTTGCTCATAGAATCCCTCTTCTCTCTGTTTGAGTGGACTCCCGGAACTCTGTCTGGTGCCTGGCTGTGGATCCTCACAATCTGCTTCCATCAGTCACTGGAGAACAGCTCTGTGATGACAGTTAGGGTATTCACTGATCTGATCACTGGGGCAAGCCAGTTCAGTTCAGGCACCCTCTCCACTAAGCTGGGGTCATCCCTGAGGATTCCTGGGAACTTATATAGCATCTGGTTTCTCTCTATCCCCATGATGTCTCCCTCTATCATGGTATCTCTTTCATTGCTTTCCCACTCCATCCCTGTTCCAGCTCGACCATCCCTTATATTCTCATGCCTATCCCCTACCCTCCATTGCCCACCCCTTGTCCCCAGTTTACTCATGGAGATCTCATTTATTTCCCCTTCCCAGGGCAATCCATGTGTCCCTCTTTGAGTCTTCTTTGTTAGCTAGCTTCTTAGGAATTGTGGGTTGTAGCCTGTTATCCTTTGCTTTATACCTAGTATCCACTTATGAGTGAGTACATACCATGTTTGTCCTTCTGGGTCTGGGTTACCTCACTCAGGATGATATTTTCTAGTTCTATCCATTTGCCTGCAAATTTCATGATGTCATTGTTTTTCTCTGCTAANTAGTACTCCATTGTGAATATGTACCACATTTTCTTAATCCATTCTTCAGTTGATGGGCATCTAGGTTGTTTCCAGGTTCTGGCTATTATGAATAATGCTGCTATGAACATAGTTGAGCAAGTGTCCTTGTGGTATGATTGAGCATTCTTTGGGTATATGCCCAAGAGTGGTATAGATGGATCTTGAGGAAGATTGATTCCCAATTTTCTGAGAAACCGCCATACTGATTTCCAAAGTGGCTGTACAAGTTTGCACTCCCACCAACAGTGGAGGAGTGTTCCCTTTGCTCCACATCCTCTCAAACATAAGCTGTCTTCAGTGTTTTTGATCTTAGCCATTCTGACAGGTGTAAGATGATATCTCAGAGTCGTTTTGATTTGCATTTCCCTGATAACTAAGGATGTTGAGCAATTCCTTAGATATCTTTTGGCCATTTGAGATTCTTCCTTTGAGAANTCTGTTTAGCCCTGTAGCTCATTTTTAAATAAATTATTTGGTTTTTTGATATTTAATTTCTTGAGTCCCTCATGTATTTTGGATGTTAGTCCTCTATTGGATATGGAATTGGTAAAATTCTTTTCCCATCCTATAGTCTGCTGCTTTGTNCTATTGATGGTGTCTTTTGCCTTACAGAAGCTTTTCAGTTTCATGAGGTCCCATTTATTAATTGTTGATCTTAGTGTCTGCAGTATCTGTGTTATCTTCAGAGAGTTGTCTCCTTTGCCAATGTGTTCAAGGCTATTTCCCACTTTCTCTTCTGCCAGGTTCATTGTGTCTGGCTTTTATGTTGAGGTCTTTGATCCACTTGGACTTGAGTTTCGTGCAGGGTAATAAATATGGATCTATTTGCATTCTTCTACATGTGGACATCCAGTTTGACTAGCAACATTTGTTGGTGCTTTCTTTTTTCCAGTGAGTTTTTCTGGCTTCTGTATCAAAAATCAGGTATCTGTAGGTGTATGGATATNTGTCTGGGTCTTCAATTTGTTTCCATTGATCAATGTGTCTGTTTTTATGCCAATACCATATGGTTTTTATTACTCTAGCTCCGTGGAAGGGTTTTGTGTCCTTGCAGACTGGCCTTAGCTTTTTGACTCTTCCCTTCTGTTACTAGTTTCAAGAAATTAAAAAGTATAAATGAAGCATACCTCAGTTTTCTTTTTCAGTAAATATTTCAAACATATACAAAAGCCAAGGACACACGAATCTTCTTTTTACTAATGAGCCTCACACGGCCAGCCTGTGACCTCTACTTTTCTGTGCTAAATTACTTAATAAATCTCACTGTTGTTTCCCTTCATATCTTCAGTAAATAGCTCTAANTGAAAAGTACTTAAGGAAACATATTTCTGACACAATAATTTATGAAAATGAATGATTTCTTAATGTCATAAAGTGGGTCATACATATGTATCACTGCACCTCACATTCAGCCCATCCTCCTGTTGGTTCTACTTTGGCCTCAAATCTGAGTTTTAACTTAAGAGGCCTNAGCTCTGCTGATGTGGTCCAAGGAGTGTTTGCTTACACTTGAGTTGCTGTGTTTTCCGTATCAAGGTTCCAACGTCACACCAGATACATACTTCTCTTCCCCTAGGCTTCTTTTAGATGCCTAAAACCAACCAGGCCTTTCCTCATCCTCCACCTCTGCCCTCAGTCATTATACTACTTATAAGCCTTGTCAAAAGAAAAAAAATCAGCATAATTTACCTTAGCAATTACAACCCAAAGCAAAACAACAACAACAACAACAACAACAACAACAACAACACCCAAAACAGAAAGTGAATTCTGAGTGGTAATTTGATTGACTATGGTTGGCCCCTATAGGCTCATATGTTTGAATCATTTGTTTCCAGTTGGTGGAACTGTCTGGGAAATAGTAGAAGGTTGGTGGAGGTGTGTCATAGGGTAAGCCTATGTCAATGCCTCTCACCATCCCCAGTGAACTTTCAGCTACTGCTCTGGCAACATGCCTGCCTGCTTGCTGCCGTCATGCTCTCCAGTATGATGATGTGATGGTAAATTCTCATCCTTTGGAAACCACAACATCTCAAGAATTCTTCCTGTTATAAGTTGGCTTGATCGTGTAACTAATACATCAATCACAGTCCTCAGAACCAATAGAGGCTTAAAAAGAGACACNAATCATATGATCTGACAATACTTTAAAGGAACAAGTGTGGTGTAAATCCAGGTTAGNTGGCCCCCGCTCAACTGGCTCCCTGCCATTCACTAAAACTCAGNTGCTCTATAAGGCATTAGGCTTGGCACAAGAGCTTCGTCTGAGTCAGTGGCCTCTCACACAGTATTTAACAACCCAAGTGGGACATCCAAGCATTCTGGCACAGTCCCCAAATACAGTTTATTTTGAAGACAGTAGTAATCTAAAAGTCCCAACTCTCAGGTTTGTACCTGCTCAAGGTATTTTTCACACTCTAATTACTTAATCATCTTCCAATGTCCAGTTACATGACTGTGGAGTCACAATTACCTGAGATTATTATTATTATTTTTCTCTTCTAAGTTCCTCTAGTCATGAGAGTGTAATTTCTGGGCTTAGGAGTCAGATCTACTCTTCATGGAACATATGGGCTTTCAATTTATGCAGAACAGCTAGGGTCATTTAAAAATAAAATGCTAGTTTTTTTTTTGATACATTGTTTTTGTAAGCTCCAAATTTGCTAAACTTGTTTATTACTTCTAACAGTCTCATGGTAGAATACTGAGATTTTTTTTTCTGTGTTTAAAATGATGTTATCTGGAAACAGGGCTAAAACTTGGATGCTCTTTATTTTTTTTTCTCTTTTTTAGTTGCTCTTGATAAAGCTTTCAAGATCTCTGTCTTGTTAGGGTTTGTATTGCTGTGAAGAGACATTATGACCACCACAATTCTTATAAAGGAAAACATTTAATTGGGGGCTGGTTTACAATTCAGAGGTTTAGTGCATTATCACCCTGGCAGGAAGCACAGTGACACACAGGTAGACATGGTGCTGGAGAAGGAGCTGAGAGTTCTACATCTGGATCTTCAGGCAGCAGGAAGGAAGAGTGAGTCACTGGGCCTAGGTTGAGCTTCTGAAACCTCAGTGCTCACCTCCAGTGATACACTTCCTCCAACAAGACCACACCTCTTATTAGTGCCACTTCCTGTGAGCCTATGGGGGCAATTTTTATTTAAACCACGTTGGGCGCCAGATGTATTGTGAATCTTAAACAGTCTTATTAATTGAAAACACCAGGCCAGGTATTGAGGTAAATTCCGAAAGGTCAGAGAAAGAGAGCAAGCCACAGCCAACCTCACCTTGCCAACTCCTCAGCTGATCTTGTTTCCTCAGACTGCAGACTTATGAGTCCCCATCCAAATGAATTTCAGCTGAACTGCTGCTCAAAGCCTGAAAGCTTAAGAGGGCTCTAGTTCCTGGTTCTCACACCTTATATACCTTTCTGCTTCCTGCCATCACTTCCTGAGATTAAAGGCCTGTGTCTTTTCCAAGCAAGACATGAGATCTCGAGTGCTGGGATTAAAGGTGTGTGCCATCATGCCTAGCTCCGTTTTCATTGTGGCCTTGAATCCACAGAGATCTGGATGGATCTTTGCCTTTGGAATGCTAGGATTAAAGGTGTGTGTGTCACCATTTTCTGGCCTCTATGTCTATCTAGTGGCTGTTCTGTTCTCTGACCCCAGACAAGTTTTATTAGGGTACACAATATTTTGAGGGACACAATATATCACTACAATCTCCATAGTGAAANCTATAAAATACAGATGAAAGAAATTGTAGAGGTCATGAAAAATAAGAAGCTATNCCATTTCATAATCACAAGTATTGATATTGTTAAAGTGAGTATTATCACCCAAAGTAATCTGTGCATTGTACAATGCAATCACTATCAAAATACCAATGACTTCCTTTCCAGAATGTAGAAAATTCTAAAATCACTATGGAACCATAGAAGAGCTATAATAGTCAAAGTGATCCAGAGTAAAGTTGGACCACGGTAATTCTTGATTTCAAAGTTTAGTGCTAAGCTAATAACCAAAGCAGCATGGCAATAAAATCTCACACACAGACCAGTGAAGCAGAACACAGAGCACAGAAGTCAGTGCACATAGTCAGCTCAGTTTTGACAAAGGCACCTGGACCATATGTTAGTTTTTTTTTTGTGACTATTGTGAATGGAATTTCTTTCATTTTTATGAGGCTCAGTAGAGAAGAGGCAGTTTGTTAAATACAGTGTTTTGAGGAAACTGGATATAAACAATGGAGAAAAAAAGAGAACCCCCATCTCTTACCAGGTACAAAATAAGTCAAACTGGATTACACACTTAAATGTGAGACTTGGAACTGTGTATTTGTTAGGAGAAAAACTAAGGGAAATGCTGCAAGGCATTGGAAGGGGTAAAGGAATTTTGTGACAAGATCTCAAAAATATCAGAAACAAAAGCCAAAATAAGGAAATGGGAATCCATAAGACTAAACAACCTATTTAGACAAGGAAACAACTGACAGAGAGACGAATCAACCTAAAAATGGGGAAAATATCTTAAAAAGAAAACAAACCCAAAAACCTCAAGAGCAAATACCAACAACAAAAANATCCACTTGACTTCATTTAAAGCAATAGAATTGAGCAATAGAACTAAATAAATCTCTCAAAAGAAGATGTAGAAATGACCAAACACATTAAAAATTGCTAATTACTAGGAATGAAAATCAAAACCACACTGTAAGATTACCTCAGCCAGTAAGCATGGATGATATGGATGCTGGTAGGATGGCTCAACAGGTAAAGGCTCTGGCCTTGGTAAGCCTGATAACCTGAGTTCAATTCCTTGAACCCACATAAAAGTAGAAGGAGGGAGCTGATTCTGAAGAGTTGTCTTCTGACCTCCACATATGTGCCAAGTGGGAGCTGATGTACACACAAGTGTGCACAGGCACACACATGTGCATGCACACTTGTGCACACACACACACATGCACAAACTGCTTTTTTCAGAAAAGACAAAAGATAATAAGTGCTGATGAGATACAGAAGGAAGGGAACCTGAACACTGTTGGTGGTAATTAGTACAACCTTAATGTTAAACAATATGGAGAGTCCTCAAAGTAAAAACTGTCCCAGCAAATAATCCAGCAATCCCACTCTTGAGAAAGTGTCCAAAGCAAGTGAAATTCTTCCACAAAAAGGTACCAGGACTTCCATGTTTATTGTAACATTCACCATGGTCAAGCTGTGGAGCCAGTCCAGGTTTCCAAGTGGGTGAATGGATAAGGACAACATGGGTTANATACATTNTGGAATANTATTCAGTACTAAAAAATAAGATTCTGTTCTTGTTAACAACACAGAATTGGAGGTCATTCTATTCAATGAAATAAGTCAGACACTGAAAAAGAAATATCACAGTTCNCATTTATGTGTGGAAATTGAACTATCTTATAGACCTGAGTAGAAGAGTTGCTATTAGAGACAGGGATGGGCAAGTGTGAGGGAGAGTAAGTTAGATGTGGGGTACCACAACACAGCTGGGCACTAGTTATGGTTTTCTATAGCACATTAGGGGAACTACCACAACAATTCTCTATCTGATTTGTAACATTTGCCTCATATTTTCCAAGAAGTTCATAGCACCTTCTTTTCCATAATGCATGCCACCTTGGCTGCCTAAAAAGAACTGCTAGAAAATCTAATTCCTACAAAATATCAGTGAAAAGAGACTGACTTCCCACACTGANCCTTTCAAGCATGGTTGTTGGGCATCACAAAAATGATTGGTAAAACCTCGAATAATGACTGCTATGCCAANTTCATTAAACATGATATTGTAATCTCAGGTGGTTCCTTGGAAAAGGATGCTTCAGTTTGTGTTAAAAAATAAATAAGGTGACTTGTTTTATTTGAGTTATTTTTAAATCTCCGGATTCTTTAACTTGTGCCAAATAAAGTCCAGTACAAGCATTGCCAGTGACCAAAGCCAGGCTCATAAACAAAACAGGGGTGCTGATTTACTGGAAAGGTTGATGATGTTTTAAAAACTTGGCTTGGGTCAACAAAAGAAGGGAATGAAAAGGCTTGGGTTTATAAATAATTAACCCAGGACCAGGTTTTCTAGGCAGACTGAAGAAAAACTATTTTAAATTAACCTTTAGGAGTGGTATTAGGGGTATTAATTAGGGGTATTAGTGGTATTNGGGGTATTGGTGGTATTAAATAACCATGTCTTTTGGTTATTTAATAATTTTATCAAATTAGTGAGCCTAAAGAATACAACTCAGATAATTATTTCTACTGTTTAAAATAGATCAGAGCTTCAAAAGCCAATTATAATTTGTTCTGGAAGACCTTCATGATTTTTTACTGAAATAATGTATCTATTTTATTGTGCTCAAACTTGCAATTTTATTTTTNCAGATGTTCAGAAATACAAACTTTGAACTTGTAATCCTCCTGCCTCAGTCTTTCAANTGCTNGGATTACAAGCATGTACCATGTGAAGTAGAAGTTGCTGTGCAGCTCAGAGTAGCCNTGAACTGGTGGAAAATCAACCTCAGTGTAAGCCACTACACTGGTTCCAGGCCAAATGACTCTTCACAAGATGGTTACCAAGTTCCAGTATAAGAGCCCTGAGCAGCCCCAATGTTATCACAGCCCAAGCTGTTCACTGGGGAGCCACAAATGGTCAGNCAAGACTCAGTCATCATTGGTNACTTTGAGCAGTGAGGTAGGNACCCAGCTGCTGCTGTGGTCCCAGCCTTACTTGGTGCTGTTGTCACTTAGCCTAGCACCACTTTCCAGGTAGGTATCAGTGGACTGGGTGTGAGGGTTGTTATGCCACTTTTAGGAAGGGACAAGAAGAACATCATGGAGAAGATTTAGGATCAGTAAGATGGTACAACACACACAGAAGATGTGCTCATTAATTTTTGTCAGCTTGACACAAACTAGAGTCATCTGAGAAGAAGAAACCTCAACCGAGGAATCACTTTCATCAATTTGACCTCTAAGTGTGCTTATGGTACACATTTGCTTAGTTAATTAGTGATGTGGGAGGGCCCAGCCCACTGTGGGCATTGCTATGCCTGGGCAAGGCATCCTGTGGGTTGTATTAAAGGCAAGCTGAACAAGCCATGGAAAGCAAGCCACTCAGTGATGTTCCTCCATGGTCTGTTTCAATTCCTAACTCCAGGTTTCTACCTTGAGTTCCTGCCTTGGGATTTTACTGACTAATCATGNGTGTGAAAGGGCCCAGTCCACTGTGCATAGCCACTCCAGGTTATATAAAAAGGCAAGCTGAGCAAGCCATGGGGAGCAAATCAGTAAGTAGCATTCCTCTTACNGATAACCTTCACAAGTGTTTTGAGAGCTTATTATGTTCTACAGGTAGTTTTTGGGTCATCGGAGTTAGGGGTCACAGTGGGAGNGGGCAGTACTCTTCAGTGGTAGGGCTTGCATATTGCTTGAGCATGTCACATTTGATCTTTAGTTTGTGATGGTGTTTAGGTGGTAGAATTTTTAGGTGGTGCCTGGTGAGAGGTGGTTACATAAGGGTTCTTCCCTTAGAAGGCATTAATGTAGTTCTCAAGGGTTGTATTTAATTTATGAGGGAATGAGTTATAAAAGCGTGAGCTTGACCCATCCATACATTCTTGACTTTCTGTCTCATGGGTCACCTCTTTTTCCTGCATATACTTTTATGATGATGCTATCTCTCCTGTTGTGATACAGCCAAGGAGGCCAGCATCAGAGCTNGCATTCTGCTAAGGCTGAATTNGGAGAAGTATTCTTTATATAATTGTTTGTGCTGAATATTAATTCCTTTAACTGAAATTGCATAGAGTTCACTATGTGCCATCAACTTTTCTAAGATATCTGCCACAAAACTGTGACTTGTTTGAATTAATCCGGAAACTAGAGAAATGGCGTCTTATTCACTTGTTGTAGAATATTCTTTTACACTGTGTGAAGATGTGTTGCTGTGATTGGTTTAATAAAGAGTGGAATGACCATTAGCTAGGCAAGAAGAAGTTAGGTGGGACTTCTGGGGACAGAGAGCTCTGGGAAGAAGAAAGGAGGGGTCACTAGCCAGATGCAGAGAGAGATGCAGAGAGACCTGCAGGGGGAGAGGTTAAAGCCACGAGTCACATGGCAATATGTAGATAAATAGAAATGGGTTAATTTATGTTATAAGAACTAGTGGGACAAGCCTAAGCTATAGGCCAAGATTTCATAATTAATAATGTCTCTGTGTCATTTTTTTGTGAGCTGGCTACCCCCCAAAAAAATCTGCCTACAGTCACTATTCTATTGCTGTGAAGAGATGCCATGACCTTGACAACTCTTATAAAAGAAAACATTTAATTGGGGCTGGCTTACAGTTCAGAGGTTTAGTCCATTATTGCCATGGCAGAAAACATGGCAGTGTGCAGGCAGACATGGTTCTGGTGAAGGAGCCTACAGTTCTACATTTGGATCCACAGGCATCCAGAAAAGACAGTGACACTGGGCCTGGCTTGAGCTTCTGAAACCTCAAAGCCTACCCCCAGTGACACACTTTCTCTGACAAGACCACACTTCCTGCAACAAGGCCACATCTCCTAATATTGCCACTCCTTATCAATCTGTGGGGGCCATTTTCATTCAAACCACCACAGATGGTGAATGAAAGCTACAGAGTGAAGCATCCATGTGGACTGAGTTGTTTCCAGTGTCGTTTCTATTGACTGCCAGTGCTGTGCTGTACTAAATTTGGGCCTCTGCCGTCCCTAACGATGGATGAGGTATTTCTGTAATTAACCGAGTACCTGTAGTTATTAAGACTGCAGAGTTTCAAGTTTTAAGACTCAGCTGTGTTTGTTTTCTGATCTTTCCAGCAATACAGAGCAGGTCTGCCACTCTAACAGCTCGGATCTGCTACCTTCCTTCCTTCCCATNCTTGCTTCACTGATGTTGAGATAAGAAGAAAGAGGGAAGAAAGCTTTCTCTCTCTTAATGCTAATCACAGATGCAGCTATTAGTTTTCTCAGAATGGCAGGCTATCGAGTTGGTAATACTAACCATCACACTAGATTTGTGCTTTGTTTTGTTTACTTTAGGAAATTTTTAGGAAAGTGGTGAATGGAGGTTGTGGTACTTTGAATGTAATTGTCCCCCATAGGGAGCTCATAGGGAGTGGCACTATTAGGAGGTGTGACTTTGTTGGAGGAAGTGTGTCACTGTGGGGGNGGGCTTTGAGGTCTCCATTGCTCAAGCTATGCCCAGTGTGACACATTGTTCACTTCCNGTTGCCTGCTGATCCAGATGTAGAACTCTCAGCTCCTTCTCCAGCACCATGTCTGCCTGTGTGCTTCCATGCCCTGCTGTGATGATAATGGACTAAACATCTGAAANGGTAAGCCATCTCTAATTAATTATTTTTCTTTTATAAGAGTTGCCATGGTCATGGAGTCTGTTCATAGCAGTAGAACCCTGACTAAAACAGAGGTGATCAATAGCATATAGATATATTGATGGAAGATGAACGATGGCTAAATTTTTGGATCCTGTGGACTGGGAACAACCAACTCACAGCCAAAGTTCCTGGAGATAGAAAATTCATCTTCAGAGTTAAATTAAGCCTGAAAATATTACAAACTTTCAAAATGTATTTGTGTAGTAAATTCACATTATGTAAGGATTATAATTTTCTACTTGTGTATAACTCAATTTGAAATCAAGATTAGGTAAAGCAGAGTGAAACAGACAAAAGAAAAAAGTTTAGACCTCAATGTCTTCAAACTCAACAGGCATAAGGAAGTGCCATGACCGGCATGGCTCCCTGTCTCTCTCTTCAGTTATTCTAGATAGTGATGGTGTTATATACTAAAGCAAAGTGTCATAATATTCAGCTAAGAATATGGATTCTGCCATGTAGCAGATTTTTAAAAAAAATGTTTAAATTTAATCTAAAGCACATACAAAAAAAATCTATTTTATAAGTAAAAAATGTGATAATTTTCTCAAAATGGATAAACTCATGTAAATACTTAGGTCAAGAAGCAATCAGGCAGTTCTGACAAATGGAATCATTATTTTATTCCTTTGTGTCTGGCTTCTTTCACTTGGGATTATGTTGAAGAGAATCAAATATTGTTGTATGGAGTTGTGTGTATTCCATTTGTATAGTATAACTGAAAAGTATAACTAAATAGTACTCCGTTGTGTGGATATACCACATGTTAAATTTCATTCTATTCTTGAGGGACATTTTGTTAAATCCAAGTTTCTGGCTATTATGAAAAGTGCTGCTATGCCCATTCTTTTTTGTATCTTTTGTTGAACATATGTACGCTATCTTTTGTATACATAGGGTCATATGATTAGCATATGCTTAGCATTTGCAGCTGCTACCAGATATGTTCCAGTATGTTTGTTTTAATTTACACTCCCATCATCAGTGTACGACAGTTTAAGTTGGTCTACATTCTTGCCAACACTGCATATATTTTTTAAAGGCATTTGCTAGTATTTTGGTATGTTTTTTAATTTTTATAATTCTGATGCCTCAATTGTGTGCCTTAAGCCCTTACTTAAATGTTTTCCTCTATTTTCAATTGAATTGCATTTTTCTTATTGGTTTATGATTCTTCATGTATTTTAGATACAGATTTGTATTGTATAACTACATTGCCAAGATATTTCATTATATCACTCTCTTAATAGTGTCTTTTGATGACAAGAATTTTCCAGGATCTTTTTTGTTGTTGTTGTTGTTGTTTTGTTTTGTTTTTCGAGACAGAGTTTCTCTGTGTAGCTTTGTGCCTTTCCTGGAACTCACTTGGTAGCCCAGGCTGGCTTCGAACTCACAGAGATCNNCCTGCCTCTGCCTCCCAAGGGCTGGGATTAAAGGTGTGCGCCACCACCGCCCGGCTCCAGGATTTTTTAAAAACATAATTCTTTATTAATTCTTTGGGAATTTCACATCATGCACTCCAACCTTCCAGTCCCTCCATATCNTCCCCTCACCCTTGCAACACGCACCCCCTCAATCAATTAAAAACAAACCAACCAACCAAACAAACCAACAAAAATACCTACCCTGCTCCTCTGTCTTTCCAACACGTCTTCATTATCCTAGTGGCATTGGGTGCTGCGGTGTGTCATGCAGTACACCCTTTTGTCCAACCAGCCCCACCCACAAAACTTTCATTTCGATGAGTCATTGGTTTGGTTCAAGGCCTCTGGCACACTATCATCACTAGGCCACCACCAAAACTCCTTTTGGATATCCTGCTGTTGTTCCGAGTCATGCGGGTCCTGTGGTCCTTCTGCAGGACCAGTCCCTTCATGCACTCCAGCAGGACATAGAAGGGGTAGGTGTTATGGTGGGCCAANCCAAGGTCCAGGATGTGGGTCTGGGTGGTAGGTGAGCTGGTTNGTCCAGGCCACTGGGACACCACGACCCTCAGGCCAGGGGCAGTGCCAGCTCTCTTAGGCCCATGCCATTGGGCCAGCTCTCCCACGCCCATGGTGAGGGGTGGGGTTATCTCCCCTGAGTACATGGGGTAGGGGAGTAGGGTGGAGTGAGGTGAGTNGGGGGTGGAGTGGGGATGATGGGTAGTGGGTGAGGAGGTGAGCAGGCAGCTCTCCTGCTATAGTGACCAGTGAGGGGCAGGGCCAGCTATCCCAGGGCCAGTAAGGGGCTTGGATGGCTTAGCATGGTCCTCAGATTTCAATGAACATGATTCCTATGACTTGCTATGGTAAAACAGGCCATGGACATCAGCACAGACCTCAGCTGCAGCAGGACCACAGACCTAGACATGGTCCTAGGCAGTAGCCCAGGCCCAGACATTACCCTGGTCCTGGGTTGCAAGCAGGCTGCCAACATTAGCCCATCCCTCACCACCCTCACCTCTTCAGATCTGCCTCTTACCACAGCACGTGAACCATTCTGTCTGTCTTTTTCTCCCATTTCTCCATCATATACTTGCTGACAGTAATGGCCCCCACCCACTCAGTGCTGCAGGTAGATGGTACTGTGAGGACCTGGGCTGCCCCTTGCATGTCTTTCCAATTTTCAATTTGATATAGTTCAATTCATAATCTTTCGGCTAGCATTAGCCCTGTTTGAATATCCAACTATTCCAAAGTCATACAAATCCTTGCCTATTTTCTTTTAAAAGTTTATTATTGTATCTTTTACAATCAATCTTCTGATCTATTGATAGACAGTCACACAGGGATACACAGCCACCTCCCCCTTCCCCCATTCCATATGGACATCTGTGATGGCTATTCTTGGTCAACTTGACTACATCTGGAATTAAAACTCAAGCAGCTGGGTACACTGCTGAGGGATTTTTCTTGATCTGGTCTTCTGATGTCAGAAGACTCACCCTAAATCTGGTAGTAGCTTATATAAATGTTAGTAGCCTATATAAAGCACATGGAAGAAAGAAACTTTTGCTTTTTGCCTGCTTGCCCTCATTTTCACTGGCAAGTTCATCTATCCTGCTGCTGAGGCATTCCTTCACTGGTGCTAGAGGCTACTTCTTTGGGATTCTGAGGTATACTGAAGATATATATTGAGAACATTAGAGACCATCAATTAAATACAGAAACCATCAACAACTAAGTNCATTGAATCAGATAAATTAATATTTATTATTTACTATAATTTTTGTATTATTTTAAACCTTCCTCCTGAAATCCAGATAGGGAAGATGTATTTTTGTGATTTTAATAAGTAAAAGGAGTAGAGGACCATGACTAATGGAATTATTAAATGGTAAANATCTACTTGAAATTAAGGCTTTAAAAAATTCTTATCCAGTATCAAAAGTAACTGTGCAGCCACTTGTCTGCCTCATTGTGAAGCCAATGGAGTGGCAACTTGCAGGGTGGAAGATGACCATTGCTAGATATGGTTGTTCATATAAACACCGTGACAGGATCTAGAGACACTCAGGAAACAAGCCTCTGGTGCATCTGTAATGGACTTTCTAGGCAGGGTTAACTGAGATGCTACATAAATGTATGTGGCAGCATCCTATGGACTGGGGTCCCAGACTCCATAAAAAGAGAAAGGAAGCAGACACTGTGTTCATTGCTCTCTGCTTCCTGACAGTGGCTGCAATGTGTGGTTGGCCGATTGAAGTTCACCGTGACTTCCTCACCATGATGGGCTGNGTTCTTAACTATGAGCCCAAATAAATTCTTCCTTCTTGAAGTTGCTTTTGTTCTGTGTTTAGTCACAGTGACAAGAACAAGTAACTAAAGTAAAAAACAGGTTCTGGGGAGTGGGGCCTTTGCTGTGTTAAACCTGACCATGTGGTCCACAGGCTTTTTGAACTGGCTTGTGGCAGAGATGTGGAAGCATTTGCAGGTGTGGGCTAACACAGCCCTATATTATTCTAAACAGAGACTAGTGAGTCTCNCATGAAGGAGTTTGGACAAGGCAAATACTGAGAGCAGCATAGATAGTAGAGATCTGATGCATTAAATTTCAAGGAAAACTTGTTGTGGAATAATCTTTATATACGCTTTGAATATGTGTCACTTGGATTGGTTTAATAAAAAGCTGAACAGCCAGTAGCTAGGCAGGATTTCTGGGACAGAGAGAACTCTGGGAAGAAGGGCAGAGTCACGAGGAGACACNAGGAGACACAGAGGAAACAGCATGGGTAGTACCGAGTAAAGATACCTGAGCCATGTAAAAGAATGTAGATTAAAAGATACAGGTTAGCCAGGCGGTGGTGGCACACACCTTAANCCCAGCACTCGGGAGGCAAAGCCAGGTGGATCTCTGTGAGTTCGAGGCCAGCCTGGGCTACCAAATGAGTTCTAGGAAAGGAGCCNAAGCTACACAGAGAAATCCTGTCTCGAAAAAAACAAAAACAAAAACAAAACAAAACAAAACAAAAAGATATAGATTAATTTAAGTTGTAAGAGCTGTGGGACAAACCGAAGCTATAGGCCTAGCTTTCATAATTAATAATAAGTCTCCATGTCATTTTATTGTGAACTGGTGGCCCAAAGAAAAGCCTGCCTACACATGGCACCCAAAGTCTGGCCACATACATCCACATAAGACCTGAGAAAGCTTAAAAAAGAAGGTGGAGGATGTTCAGAACACTGAGTCAAACGTGGCTTCCTTGTGACTGTGGTCTCTTGGGTAGGCTCAGAGGCGTACAGAGACNCNGCTATTGGCCACTGCCTGTGGGCTGGAGTCAGCTGCCAGCATCATGCACTAGTGCCATGTGCTAGGTTGAGCTGTGTGGCATGTGATATAGTAGTTTAAGATTTGTCTTATGGGCTGGACAGATGGCTCAGAGTTAAGAGCACTGGCTGCTCTTCCAGAGGTTCTGAGTTCAATTCCCAGCTCCCACACAGTGACTCACAAATACCTACAATGAGTTCTGGTGCCATCTTCTGGTGTGCAGTCCTATATGCAGGCAGAACACTGTATNTATAATAAATAAATAAATCTTNAAAAAAATGTCTCATGTGNTCAGAGAACACTGCNGAAGCTTAGTAAAGACAGATGCAGAAGGAAAAAATAAAACCTCTGAACAGGTTACAGTGTATTTAAACAATGTGTGTAGGCTTAAGAAAGAAAAGAAAATGTGTATAGGCAGTCATAGAAAAAATAAGTATTTATANCTAATAAAATAAAGTCTTTAAAGAAAGAATAAAATAATATAAAAAGGATAAGCCATATAAAGATGGAAAATACACAGAAAGTCTGGATCCTATATGGGGTTGTGTTAANTTTGAAATTTCTGAATGCTAGTGAATAGACAACAGCTGCTGTGAGACCTTGGATGCAGAAGGGACTGCTGAATCAAACAAACCTTTATACTTTAAGAATGTTGTAACTTTAACAAGGAAGTCAAAAAATGTATTACGTTGGGGAAGAGATTATGCTTTTGTTTCCACAGGAAATGAAAGGCTATGGATTCCTTTCAGGTTAATAGAGATCAGATTTGACTGGGAGAGACATGGGAGAGGAAGCCAAGAAAGACTACAGGATAGGTGATGTGTAAGCTGATCCCTCTGCATGGATACAGCTTGAAAATGAAATGAGACATGATAAATCTTGTTGGCTACAGAGTCCTCATGACTTATTATTAAATGTTGTCCTTTATTTTTTTTTTCCTGGTTTTTCGAGACAGGATTTCTCTGTGTAGCTTTGTGCCTTTCCTGGAACTCACTCGGTAGCCCAGGCTGGCCTCAAACTCACAGAGATCTGCCTGCCTCTGCCTCCCGAGTGCTGGGATTAAAGTCGTGGGCTACCACCGCCCAGCAAATGTTTTCCTTTCATATGACATGGATAGAGATTTATATTGCAGTTTGGTTATGCAGTCCAAATGGACTTAAAAAGTTGACAGATGCCTTTTACCTGCTCAAACACAGAACAAAAAATCATCTGTNACTTACTTGTGCACACTGCACATCCTATACTTGTGTTAATGCAGATTTGTGTGTTACCTTTAAAAGTTTATGTGTTTTCAGAGCAAGGGGACCAGACACTAATGAAAATGGGTGGTCGGGGTGGCCCAGGTGACCCAGCCTATCAGAATGCCTCAAGGCTGCTGGCTGAGATGGTCCAGCCTCAGACTATTCTAGCCAGGACTTATTTTCTCAGGGTCCCCCCAAAGGTTCTAGCACCCCAGACAACAGGAAGCAGCCTAGAGAAAACAAATCCTGCATTCCCAAGAGATGGGGTGGTAGTTTTTGGTCAATTAGTGGTTTATGGATGTTTGTCATCATTTGGGGGGATTGGTTACAAGTTGTTGGTCATGGTCAGGAAAAAAGCTAAATAAAGGAGTTAGATTCAAGGATTTCTTTCTGAAGGCAAAAGGGACATATAATATAGAAATGATGAGATAAAAGNGTAGGTTGAGTCTACTTTTGAATAACCATTAGCCTCAAATATTTTGCATTGGTATGGATTTTGGTATATTGATACAAAAATTAAAGTTATTTTTGTTATACTGAATGTATGTTTCTACTCTTGTTTGGGGACTTGTACTTATACAGCTCATTTAAAAATGTAATGCATAATTAAGAAATGCAGGTTAACAGCCATTTATAATAATCAAACTTGTAGTCATAATAGGTATGTTTTCAAGGTTAAACAAATATATTTTAATAGATNGATGCTCCTCAAACACTTCAAAGACCTNTAGAATATGGTGTTTAAAATGTTTTANTAACATAAGGCTTTTCATGACAGTGAGATGTGTCTGCTCCTGGCAGCACCAANTTACTTCAAAAATTGATGACAGGTATAGAAAAACCTCCATATGGAGTTTTCTTTCTATGTGGCAAAACTAGCCATTNGAGCAAGAAACTGTCCTTGCCTTGACTACTGGCAGTATGCTATCCAAACTAGATAAACAGGACACAAGGAAAAGNGACTACCTAACTTGGCCAAGACAGGGTAGGACAGTCCTTCAAAATTCCTGCTTCACAGAAAAGTCTGTCAGATATTGTAGACATATAGGCTGAAGATGGATGCTCTAATCTTCCAAAGAAACCTTGGTGTGACTTTCTAGGCAGCCAGGTGTTTCTGCATTTAGTTTTGGAAGTTGCTTGCACTGCATTTCCTGTTNACTAAGGTAATATTATATCCTTCTGGGTCTTTGATGAAGTTGAAGACTAGATAGTTATAGGTATACTTTTCCTTAGTTATGATAGAAGGTAAATTAGGTACAGTGCTTTGGACTCATCAAGATAGAATAAATAATGAAATATTTTCTTCAAATATGCCAAATACAAATGGACTGGACATTGTAAATGTAATTCTTACCTGATAATTGTTCTTATTATTTACAGTTTTATTATGTTAGAGTTAAATCTTTCTTTTTTATTTAGATAAAAAGGGGGAAATGTTGTGGAATAATCTTTTTGTACACTGTGAATATGTGTCACCTGGATTGGTGCAATAAAATGCTGAACAGCCAATAGCTAGGCTGGAT
>LZPO01028171.1:29223-45107 GCA_001675575.1 Neotoma lepida | reverse complement strand
TCCAGGAGGTAGAGATGGCCCTGTCAAGCGCCTGGAGGGCCCCACCAGGAGGCTGGTGATGAAGCTGAGCAGCGAGCCATCAGTGGATTGGCAGCCATAAAGGAATGTGAGAGCTAATCGCCCGCCATCTGTCTTCATTTTGCTAACCCCCTCTATTGGATGCCATGAGCAGCTCACTTTCTATATTTATAAACATCCCCAATCAGTCATTTCTCTGCCCGCTGTCACATATTTGTGGCATTAACGCTGGCTGTTTTATCACAGATTGGACTTCATTTCAGGCATAACTCTCATATACTGTGGTTCTGAGATCTTTATAGCCATATTACGGTCTATGGCTGAGCTGTGATTACACATCAGGACTTCGAGGCCACAGACGGTGATTTGGCCCACTCCCACCCACCTGCCACCCTGCCCTCAGAGGGCAGCTGTAGATCATGTTATATAGGAAGAAAAATAGGATCTGAAAGCCACAGCATAAAGCTTGGACACCTTTAGTCAGGATCCCAAGCGGGTTAGGGCTGATCTCCTGGGCCNAGAACTCACAAGATGACTTCTTTCAAAAAAGGGCCCTGCCAGAAGGGGAGAATGGATGAAAGTGCAGAAAGGGTGAGAAGGAGGCGCTGTGGCTGAATTGACTTTCTGATTACCCTGGATCTCAAGGCTGACAATAAGCAATGACTTTCTTTAAGTCTGAAATCAGGAGCCTAAGTGGAGTTTCCTTTCCTTGTCTGTGTAATGCTTGTCTCNTTTATTAACACAACTGCTTTTCTTACAGAGATGGGGGAGGGGAGCTCCATTTTTTGGCCTTGTGATTGGGATCATGAACCCTTTACAAACTGACCCTAAGATCCACAATCCTAGGAGACATAGAAATTCTCTCATGAAATCGTGGAGGCTGTCAGAAGGTGAAAAATGAGGGTTCTACTTGATAAGTAGGTACACAAAAATCAGGGTTGGGTAGGAAATTTTACATACTGCAAAGTTCAGAGTCATTGCTAAAGAGAATGAAATTTGAGGCTACTACACTCATATTCAGACAAAGAATGCTTTTTCGTTCTGACCAGATTCCTTTTCTTGGCTGTGTTCTGTCTCACCCAGTCCTTTCCCCGGGGGCAGACTCTCTCTCTCCCATGTGTCTAAGGTTCTCCACAGATGCCCAGCTCTCAGCATCCAGCACTCTGCTGTCTCCTCACCATTATTGTGTATCTCCACCTCTCTAAAGACATTAATCTTTCCCTCTATCCCCAAAGGGCAAGACCATGATGCTACTGAAGGTTTCAAGGAAGAGGTAGAGATCCAATAAGTGTCAAAAGACCAAGTCTCTCTTTTTGGAAAAGTGGCCCAATTCAAAGTTTAGGTTGATTCTGTAGCACTTACCACCACAGACTCCATTTTGCTTGGGCCAGTGGCTGGCCTCCATAAGCCATTCTTTCCTGTTAGGTACCCAAGGGATGCTTCCAAGCTGACACTTCATCCAAGGCCCCAACCAGACCCTTACTTTCCTTCCTTATTCTCTGGATGAGCTGTTTCCCCTAACCATCCTAAGTCCCCCAGACATTCTGTATCTCAGAGGAAAACATATTGAGGCTGTTCTGTGCAAGCTTTCCATGCTGGGGATTTCAAACCCTCCCCCTCCGTGAGCTGAGTTGCAGCTCAAGTGGAAGTGTGGCCAAGAGACTCTGTTTTGTCCCCGTGTAAATGAAGGTCACTGAGTGGTCTCTACGTTCCCCACCCTCAAAGAACCTGTCTCAGTAGAGGATAAGCCCTATAGTGAAGCAGCACGGCTCCATCTTCAAAGCCACACCCCTGCCTGTTTTCTACAGCCTGAGACCTTTTCTAAATGAGCAACAATAACAGCCTTGAGAAGGGAACTACAGACAAGAATGGACACTGACTGGCGCCCTGCAGCATGTGAGGAACATGGCAGAAACTGTCTAGCTCTCCTTGCTTCTCATTGGCCTCTCCCTCCAGAATGCTAACTATATGTAAATGAGCCCTTCGGCTTTTTATAGAGTCTAGCAGTAACACTTCTATATTTAAGGAATATATTGCTAAAGTTAACTTGGTAGTTAGGCTGTGCTTTGGTGTTGCACTGCCTGCATTTTAAATTGTGTCTTTCATGCCTATTAGTTTTTTGTTGGTTGGTTGGTGTTTTTTTGGGGGGAGGGTCGGGGAGGAGGGGTTGTTTACTTAGTTTTGTTTTTATTTTGGATAGTCCTGTCTCATTTGAAGAAAGGAATCCTATTTTTTACCTAACGGTTAAGGAAAGGAGTAATAGGTGAATGATCTCAAGGCACTTAAGATAGCACCCCTCAGGTATATAGTTAACACTCTGTACTTTATCCATGATGCTGCTGTCAGCTACTGCTGGGTGACATTCTGAGCAACATGCCGTAGGTGATTTCTATTGTGTCAACATCATAACAGAATCACACAAACTAAGTCAGCTAAGACACCAGGAGGCCAGCTATCTTCTGGGATGTAACCCATCTCTTTGCCAGTTTGTTTGCTCTCTGTGGCTGTTATAAAACACTGATCAAAACAACTTGAAAGAATTAATTTCAGCTTACAGGTTATAGTCCATCCCTGAGAGGGAATCCTGGGCAGGGCTCAAGCAGAAACCTGGAAGTAGAACTGAGATAATGACCATGAAGAAACATTGCTTACTTGGCTTCATTGCTTTGGCTGGTTCAGTTACTTTTCTTGCCCAACTTGGACTCACAGGCCTAGGAACAGCACTGAGGGCTGGGCTCTCCTACATCAACTAGTAATTAAGAAACTGCCCCCACAGACATAGCCACAGCCCATCTTACAGAGTCAATTCCTCAGCTGAAGTTTTCTTAAGTCAGGTTTGTCAAATTGACAGCCAAAATTAGCTGTTATGATCCCTGACCACAATGTGTATTCATAATTGATTATTGCTGATACATTCCCCAGATCCACATAACTTCTTCTCAGACTTATTGAGTCTGGGGGTAATGCCCTAGCATCAGAGCTGGACCCATGTGTGCCATGATCTTCAACTCTCTGCCTTTCCAGATTTTATTATGCTGTCTGAGACTTCCTTTTAACTGGACTCTTAAAGAAATAAAGTAGAATGGTTTCCTTAAGGATAGTGGCTCCAAATGTGGCTGGAGAGGCTCATGTAAATGCCTCCCTTTTTACATGTGGATTCCAGTCTGCCTTGCTCCCTTTGATGATCCAAGGCATCACTAACCTATTTCCACAGTGCCTGGGAAGTTATAGTGGAAGCTGGTCTCTGAGCCCTTAGTTCCAATAGAAGAGATTATGTTCTGGGGTTTTCCAATTGGATTAGGACTCCTATGCTGAATGCCATCCTGCTGGCCCTGGGAAGAGAAGACTGCCTCATCTTTCGGAACCTGGAATTTAAATCATTTCAGAGAAGTTTCAAGCCCTTTAGCAGTAACTCAGTACCTTATATCCCCCAATATATCATGGACTTCCCATTATCTAATTCTAAAGTCCTTGTAGCAAATAGATATTAAAACAGTAAATCTAAGATATCTTTTTCATGCAGTATTACAGTGAAATTTCTGTGTTAACACAAGATAATAAACTGCAGTTGCCGGGTATTTTTCATATGCCTCTAGAAAAATCACCCTAGCAATGAACAAATCAGGGACGCAGTGTACCCTCCCTTCAGACACAGGGCCTTCCCCAGATCAAAGAGCATTTTCTGAACTTTAATTAGTTACCCAACCAAGTATCCTAGGAAGTGTGGATTCCTATCTGCTCAACACAGATGGAGACTCACAGACAGAGGGAAGCCATGCCCTGCCTCGTATCACACAACAATTTCTAGGCAGTAATTATTGAAAAATCCTTCCCCAGGATGAGAAACACATAACAAAGCTGAGGTAAAGCCATTTATCCTAAATTGCACATGGGTTGTTTCTGCTCTTTGGTTCTCCACAGACAAACCTAAGAAGTCTTTCATCTCCACCCTTGAATCAGTTGAATCCCTTGTCCTGAGAGTCTCCAAATAGGATGTAATGAAGACCTACCTAGACACACACCTAACAACTTGGAGGTCCTTGACTTGAGGGCTCATTTTAGCCAAAAGTGATTTGTTTTTCTAGATCCTGAAAAGTAACAAAAAGAATGCCCTGTCAGAGCTCAAACCATAGCAAGCCAGGAATCTTCCCAAGAGGCTGTAGTCTTTCACCCTCTGTGGATACCTGAAGTAGAAAGTCGTGTTAAAACCCATGCAGGTTGTGTGTCTCTTATGCATACATATCTGTGAAGTTTAACTTATATATGTGACATAGTATGAGGTAAACAGTAACTAATAATAAAGTAGAATAACACACTGGGAGCCGAAGTGATGGCTCCATGGTTAAGAGTACCTGTTGCTTTTTCAAGGTTCCTGAACTCAATTCTCAGTATCCATGTTCACAGCCTGTAACTCCAGCTCTAAGGCACTGGACACTTTCTTCTTCCCTCTGCAGGTGTCTACACTCATGTTCACATACCCGTATTCAGACATAAATCATACACATAATTAAGATGAAATAAATCTTAAAAAANCCCTGTATTAGGAGGAATGGAAAGTGTGTGAATGTGGTCTCTGTACATGCCTGTGTATATGTGAACATCTAAAAAGCTACCTTCCTCACCTCTTGATGGTGGTGACACAGCACAATAGTTGTCCATAGGTAGAACCTCAGAAAACAAGGCTGCTGCAGTTAAGGGAAGACTATAGCACACTAAGATTAGTAAAAGCAAAAAGGTCACAGCTTAACTGGCTGCAAACCCTATGTGCTGACACCTGCTGGAGACTAGAGTCATGAGTTGAGTGTGTGTGTCCAGGAGGCTGCCCTGTGCTTTTCTTGAGGATTTATGAAGTAAGTACCCAATCATATAAAGCCACTTGCAATCATTCCCAATAATTGCAGACCGAAAAGTGATCTGGTCAGCACCCAGTTTTTATGGCTACTACCAAGCCAGCCAGCACTTTCTAATAATACTCTGCCTTTAGCCCCTAGGATTGCACAGCAATTTACAAAGATTAATTAGAAGTGCTTCTCAATGTTCTTCCTAGGTAAAGGCAGGAATGGAGACCACTAAAGGGGAGGTAAATTAGCCTCCCCGAGGGTGGGAAGGTAGGACTCTGCCTGAGGGCATCTCTGGTTCA
The DNA here is from genome assembly GCA_001675575.1 of Neotoma lepida. Classification (NCBI taxonomy): domain Eukaryota; kingdom Metazoa; phylum Chordata; class Mammalia; order Rodentia; family Cricetidae; genus Neotoma; species Neotoma lepida. The sequence goes on along the minus strand of LZPO01028171.1, from coordinate 39,949 downwards.
AGCCAGGGCTATGTTTGAGAAATAAACTCTTGAGCCCGATGAGTCAACAGGGAAACAAAATGTCATCGGATATTCCAAAAGAATTCAATTGTAAAGAAATAAGGAGGCTGCGTGTGTTTATTCTTTTACTTGAAAAAATGATGTAAACACCCAAATTTGTTACTAGGCCCTTCCACCAGATTCCTGGCAAGATGCCCAAGATTAGCTATAGCTTTGAGAGATCCCAACATGTACCACATCACAGCAAGCCATTGTGCTCCGCTTTTCCCTGAACCAGAACCTGCACCCCCATTCCTGAGAGGCTTTGGGGGACTCGCAGCTGTAAATGCAAACGTTGGATGTCTGTCAGTTTGGAAGCTGCCCTGAGCGTAGTGCTCTGAGGGTCCTTTGGCAAAGANTGAGGAACGGTGGGAGAGAAAGTAGCTATCAGNCCATTGAGGAAGTGCAGCTGCTGAGTGCCAAGGGGGAGGGGCGGGGGCTTCAGTGACGTTCTGTTTTGTGCCTGCAACCAAGGCACAAATTAAAGCAAAATTAGAGACTTTCTTCGGGCAATTGGATGACGGGAGGAGAAGGAAGATAGGGAAGCAGAGCTTTTAAGGACAGCGATTTGAGAACATCTGAGACAAATCAAACCGGTGGCTGAGTCTCCTCTTTTTTTTCTTTCTTTTTTTTTTATTGTGGAGTACTTATTGACTTTCTTTTTGGATTCCGGAGGGGTTCCCTTCCCCCCTTCCTTTCCCTTTTTGCACCATGCACATGTAAATGTGATTGAGGATTCTTTCGTCAGATCTGCTGCCTCGGCAGCCTTCCTGCCAGCTGGCCTGGCTGGGGAACCACGCTGGAGGCTGACTGCCATGGACTAGTTCCATGGGCTGCCTGGGGGGAAGTTTGCATCCGGAGGGGCTCCGGAGACCCTCTTGGCAGTTGAATCGCTGAAAGAAAAGAAGGCGAAAGCGGAGGACCAGTTCGCAGGCCCGAAACCTCTCCCCTTGGCCCACAGGGGGNGCCGAAACCACCCTCCACCTTTTTCTCTGGCTCGTTTCCAGCCGCTATTGTCATTGTGCCATTCCCTGAAGAATCTCTCTGATNCCAAAGTCCAGGTAGCTCTGGAAAGCTTTAGACCCCACACCCTCCTTTCTTCCCAGCTAGGCTGTGCCATTAAAACTCCAAAAGAAACTTGTGCAGTTCTTACCCACTCTAGACTATTGGAGCTGATAGACAGCCCTGACATGTTTCCTCTACTCAGCCTCCTTTGGTATCTGTCCCTCCGTGCCCCCTCACCCTCCCCATCCCCACCCCGCCCGCTGTGGCTTCAGGTCATTTCCATTTGTTTATGTTTTTTGTTTGTTTGTTTGTTTCTTACCATCTTTCCTTTTCTCTCTCTGACCAAGCAAATGCTCTCGATTTACCGGAACCAGTCTTCAGTGTTTTAACTTCCCCACAGTGTCTCTGGAGCAAGCTCACAAGCTCATGCTGACCCTAACCTTGCCTCTAGTAACCTGCCTTTAAAGTTCAAAGAGATTATATTCTCTCACAGGTATTTGGTGGGAACTTAGTGCATTCAAATAGTATTTTAGGTCTTCCATCTTTATCTGAAACTCAAAGTCACTTCAGTGACCCCTCTAGAAGTCATAGTTGGCATAGATGGTTGGTAGATGGCCACCAGGAGAGCTCCTAAGAACCTAACCCTAAGGATAGTCATATCTGTTTTAGTTAGGGTTTCTATTGCTGTGAAGAGACACCATGACCATGGCACCTCTTATAAAGGAAAATAGGTAATTGAGGCTGGCTTCCAGTTTCAGAGTTTAGTCCATTATCATCATGGCAGAAAGCATGGCAGCATGCAGGCAGACATGGTGCTGGAGAACGAGCTGAGAGCTCTACATCTTGATCTGCAGGCAACAGGAAGTGAACTGTCACACTGGGCGTGGCTTAAGCATATTTGAGACCTCAAAGCCTGCCTCCTTAGTGACATACTTCCTCCAACAAGGCCACACCTCCTAATAACACCACTCCTTATGGGCCAAGCATTCAAACACAAGAGTCTATGGGGGCCATACCTATTCAAACTGCCACAATATCCTTGTGCAATCCCCTCCCCGTGAGTAGGGCCTATGTTTATTGACTTCATTATAACTGAATAATAATAAAAATAAACTAAACACAGCTCTCATCTCAAAGAGGTAGTTTACTATGTATCCAAATGGCCCAAGAACACAGATTTAGGTAGGGGTACTCAAAATTCTATGTACTGACATGCTAACAGTTTTGTGAAGTTTTTATGGTACACAAAGAAAGAACAAAGAAAGCCACAAATCAAAGCACTTTTAAAAAATACATTGGTGGAAATAGGTTGCAGTGAAGCAGAGAAACCTTGCTATAGGCCGAGATACTATTACTATATAATAGCGTTCTTAGTTCTGGGTTGATGGAATTTAGTGGTCTGCTAAGTTAACACCTTCCAAAAGGTCTTACCTGATAGTCATGTTAAGATGCTAAGTTAGGTGAGATACAGAGGTGGGTTCCTAAGAGGGCTAAAGGCAGTCCAAGATACTTTTAAATCAGACTCTGNACCCCGCAGCATTCCAACCTCTCCACAATCATCGACATTTTAAGTATTTATTCAGCCTTTGTAGAATGTGCAATATGCGTGTGTGTGTGTGTGTGTGTGTGTGTGTGTGTGTGTGTGTGTGTGGTGGGTGCTGCTTTCCAGAATCTTTAGTCAATTACAAACAGAATGTGCAAGAGGGATGGGATGCATGTCACTACCATGATTAAGGTATATATGACAGTGGCTTTCATCTGGGGCAAGCTCCCTCACTTTACCTTGGATTGCTCACCCTGGATGAAGCCAGCTGCAGGTGTCGAGGCATTCTACAGTAGATGAGGCATCCTAGAGAGACCCACTTGATGAGGGACGAACACCTGCCAACAATCACATGAGCCAGCTGGAATGCATCTCCTCGTTCTGGTCGAGCCCTCAGAGGAGACCACAGTTCTGACCAAAATCCCCTCAAAAACCTTGAGCCAGAAGTACCCTGGGAGAGTGTGCCCAGACTGTTGGCCTCTAAAGCTATAAAGTGACAAGAGCCTGTTGTGAGCTGTGTTGTGTGCTGTGTTGTGTGTTGCAGAGCAATAGATAAATAAGGGACACATAGTCCCTTGCAATATTCTCTTCACCTCTCATACTGTCTTAAAGAAAAAGACTATGGAGTCTCAAAGAGAAACTCTACAACAGCTGCTAGCACCAAGAGACTCCTTTTAAAATATTTTTAAGGCTCTGGAAGGAAGAATCCATGTCACTGATTTCATGCTGGCTACATCTGAACATAGAGCAACTTTAGTTCTTGAAAGAGGGGTCAGGAAATGCACTACATCAAAGTCATTTGAAGTGTCTTAAAAATAAGCAAATGCTCAGTCAGGAAGCAATAGATCCAACAGCAGTACTCAGAAAAGAGAGGGACCTTCCACAGTGCTGGCTGCCTACCCTGCTGTTTGGCATACTGAGAGCCGCCAAAAATCTTTTGCCCATATTCCAGAACCAGGTTCCTCTCCACCTTCAATGACTTAGTGCCAACCCCCTGTCATCACTAATTGCCAATGCGACATTTCCACCCTCTCCACTGCTGCATATTTTTCCTGTGTTCAATGTTCCATACCCCACATAAAGCTAGTCATCATGGTCTGGTCTGCAGCTGNTTCTATCCTTGCTCACAGGCAGCCATTTTGGGTCACCCCCTCTGTGGAGACACAGAGGTTTCCTAGTGAGAACTCACTCAGGGTCAGAGAATCTGAGCTTGCTTTACCAAGCAGGGCTGCATAAGGGGATGATTGGTCGCGGGCATGGTTACCAGGTGTTTGGAAGGGTCTACACTTGGCTGTGCGGTGTGCTTTGATCTAGCAAGGGGGAGGCCTTTTGCCCCACCCCTTGGCATTGTTATAAAAAGCCCTTTTGAATAAATGGAAAAGGCCGTTGGGTATTGGCCCAGGTCCTCCTGAAGATATCCTGTGTTTCTGTTTTTCTCTTCTTCACTATCTTTCTGTCTAATATTATCCTATCCCTCTCTTCTCCTCATAAAAACCCTTGAAAAGGTGGAAGCTGACCTCCCACACCCCTCCCCAATAAATCTCTTGTGAGAGGTCTGTTGCGGTGTGATTTTTAGTGCCATTCCTTGGGTCCTGCTTGCCAAGATATTCTTTTGCCCTTTCATTTGCAGTATGCCAAAGAGGGACCTTCCACAGTACTAGCTGGCTATGCCTGCAGTATTCCAGAGAGGGACCTGCTATAGTGCTACATGGCCAGGCCTCCATTTTTCCCTGGCTTACATGGTATTACCTCACGCCATCCTCAGCTTCTTCCCAAAAGTAGATTCTATTACTACCACCATTTTACAAACAGGACAGCTAAATACACCTCCCCACTTTACACAGCTACTTCAAAGTCCGCATCTCGACCACAAGTTCTTCTGCATTGCCGTCTATGATGATCAGTTTTAAATGTCAAGTTGCTATGACTTAGAATTACCTGGGGAGAAAACCTGAACAGAAGATTATCCAGGCCAGGTTGGCCTGTGGGCATGCCTGTGTGCCATTGTCTTGATTGAGGTAGGATGGAAGAGCACCCTGAATGTGGGCTGTATGATTTTGTGGGCTGGGCCCTGAACTGCACGAGTGAAGAAAACTATGTGTAAGCAAGCAAGGATCCATTTATTTCCCTTTGCTCTTGACTATGGGTGTAATGTGACAGCTGCTTGACTTCTTTCCTTGACTTCCCGGAAATAGTGGACCATAACCTGGAACTGTAAGCCAAATCAGCCCTTTCCTCACCCATGTTGCCTTTTTTCAGGTGTTTTTCAGAGCAACAGGAATGAAAAAAGAGTACCATCCAGGACAAACCCAAGTTATAAAACACAAACAGATCTTAGGACTCAGAAGTGCCCGTGGATTGGAAAAATGGATGAATTATTTAGAAGTGAAGCTTTTGCTACTATACTCTTATTTCTAAGTCCCATCTCTGTGTGTAAATCTACCTCACCAATCACAACACAGACATACATGAGCAGAAGCAAATCTTATGTCTTAAACACTCCGTAGGACAGGATTGTGTACTTGTTTGGGGTTTTGTTTTTCTGAAACAANGTCTGTCCTCAAACTCACAGTGTAGCCTACAGCCACAATAAATTCCTGACTCTTCTGCCTCTGCTTCTAGAGTACAGAGATTACAGATGTGTGCCACCACGCTGGACAGAACTCTAGTCTTCCATGACTGTGTATCAGAAACATCGGGAGAAAGGAAGTCCAACAGGGGGCAGTTGAAGAGCAACCTACTGAAGAGCACAGCACNGAAATGGTGCCTGGTGTCAAAACAAGATCAGTCTTGGCAGCGTGTAAAGCAAGACAGAGAAAATCCAAGTCACTAACTTTAGGGGGCGGGGAGTGGATGAGTGAAAGAAAGCCATAATTGAGGGTCAAGCAATGCCAGGCCACCGTAAGATAATTCATGATGTAATAGAGATGATTTGCTGTATGGCAGACACCACTTGCAAAGATTTANATCTCATTTGATACCTTGGTATCATTGCATGAGTTAGTTAAAGTTATTTTTCCTGTTTTGCACAGGAAGAAACTGAGACTCAAGGAGATTACTGTGAACTACAAGTAACATACAGTAAGGCCACGATACAATGGAGAAGCTTTGCATGCTCACCCATGTGGTGGTTGATCCATTACCAAACTGGCTTCTCCATTGAGCTGCTTCACCACACTGGCTTCCCTTGGATGAGCAACACACAAAAGACTGTGAGAGACCTTACTCCACATAGCCAAACTGTTTCTGAGGATGAGTCTCAGAGGTAGTATCTCTTTTCTCCTAAGACGGCATCAAAAATGTTTAGCTGTGATGCCAAGTCTCCTTAGCAATCCAGTTTGAGAGCAGGATAGTATGTAGCTGAGATTGGAACTCACAAATAGGGAGATGTATGCTTTGGTACTTTTATAGGTGTTGGCCCTGGTAGATCAGGGGCATAAAAAGGGACTGTTGCCAGAGTTGCCTGACATCTTGGCTAGCAAATCCTACATAGAGTGAATGTGGATAAGCAAAAGAAATAGGAAAGATTAGAAATAAATATTCAGCCCTGGTAGAATTTCACCAAACATCAAATATTTAACAACATTATGGACAAAGGCTTCAGACCCCTTACACAACAGAGCATAAGACAAGGGTCCCATCCTTCTTAGGGAAAACAAACAAAAAACAAAAACAGTTTGAAATGTCTAGTTCAAGCTGTGTGTTCATATTTAGTTAGGGGAAGAAGGAGTTATTCTTCATTCTGTAGATCCTAGTTAACTGCAGGTCTGTGATGAGACAGGTAACATAATGGAAGTGGTGTTTTAAGGAGATTAACGAAGCAGTCACACAAGCAGTAAACTGCTTTGGTCTCACTGCTACAAAGTCCCCAGGCACCTCTTGTCCCTTACCTAGCCTTCATAGCTGGAGGTGTAATACTTAATGTTAGCACAACNGAGTGATGGATCAAGTCCCCGTTGCACACTTCAGAGAATAGGGAATACAGTCCTCCCAAATAAAGACAGCAAATATTACATACTCATCTATATATTACATAATATACACTTCTATGTTGTGACTGTATAATAATGTATAAATTCACAAATTTATACTAGATGCACATATTCATATATGTATTTACATATGCACGCATATTCACATACAAACCAGCTGCTGGTAAACATTCTCTGGGGTGTTTCCCTTCTTCATTACCAAGTGAAAAGTCTAGAGAAGCCAATCCAAAGTCCCTGCCAGCATGATGATGATTCTAGTTGCTCATCACATCTCTCTTTCCAGTACTATATTCATCAAAAGACATCCACATATCCATCCCCTATCAGCTGCCTTTGGGAGCATCTAAGGCCACCTGCCACCGTGCATCCTTACAGTAATGGGAAGACCCAGATTACAGAGGTGCCTGGCTTAGGGGTACCACCTTGGAATTAGGAAGGGGGGAGCTCCTATTTTCAGCTGACATATGCTGTCAAGTGTCTAACTTAAGTTGTTCCTGCTGCAAGTTAAGCCTGTTTTCCCTCTAGTTTTGCCACACTGTACTGTGGGCAAGAACCACCTGAGCGCTGCAACCCACAGTCTCTTCTACCTCAAGCCTAAGCCAACTCCCCTGTTCTTCTCCCTGCACAAGTATCTTCAGCTGAATATGTGCCGTTCGGAACAAGTCTTTGTCTTGGGTGGGTGGCTGAGAAGGAGAGGAAGTTGTTATTTTCTTGAGCATCTACTATGTTTGCCTCCCATTTTAAGCCTGTTTAATGTTTGACAAAGGGCTAGAGAAACAGCTTTTTTTAAACATATTTGTGAATTTCACATCATGCACTCCAATCCCACTCATTTCCTAGTCCCTCTGTATCCACTCTTCACCCTTGTAGTGTACCCTGCCAAAGGACAATTTAAAAATAAATAAAAAAATAATTAAAAAACAAACAAAAACAAAAAGGCAAAACAAAGACTGACAAACAAAAAACCACGTCAGTCCTCCATCTTTGCCCCCTATTCAACACCTCTTCACTCCTTTTAGTGGCATTGGGAGCTGCTGTGTATCATGCAGTATACCCTTTTGTCCAAAACAGCTTTACTTGCCAATGTTCATTGTATAATGTGTTGTTGTTCAGGTTCAAGGCCTCTGGCTTCTGGTACACCATTAATAATGGACCCTCACTGAATCTCTCCTTGGATATGCTGCTGTTGGCTGGAGTCATGAAGATCCTATGGCTATGGTTGGTTAGGACCAGATCCGTTCATGGACTCCAGGAGGTCATAGATGGGCTAGATGTTGGGGTGTGCCAACTCAAAGCCCTGGATGTGTGCCTAGGTGGTAGCTAAGTTGGTCAGTCAGGGTGCTGGAACCACTCTCCCTCAGGCCAGGGCAGAGCCAGCTCTCCCACACCCATGATGGACAGCGTGGCCAGCTTTCCCAAGTGTGGAGGACCAGCTTTCCTATGAAGGGTGGGGTGAGCTCTCCAGTGCCTGGGTCATTAGGGCCCACTATCCCAGGCCAGCTTGGAGCAGGGTTAGTTCTCCAATGAGATGGGGAGNCGGCTCTCCGAGGGCCAGTGAGGGGTGGGGCCAATTCAACAGGGTCCTCATATTTCAACATATGGTTCAACACATGGGTTCCCATGGGTCCTGTGGTAACATGGGCAATGGACCTCACCTCAGCTGCAGCAGGACCACAGACTCAGACATGGCCAGCAGCAGTAGCTTGAATGTCACCATGGCACTGGGTGGCAGTGTAGGGCACTCAGATCGGCATGGGTNCAGCAGCAGCACATCCCTGGGACCCCAACGTGGCCACANGTGGTGGCCCAGAACCTGAGCATCTGTGTGGCCTTTGATGGCAACACAGGCCATGGACATCAACACAGACCCCAGCTTTGATAGGACCATGGACCCAGCCATGGTCCTCGGCAGCAGTCCAAGTCCAGATGTCACCATGCCTCCAGATGACAGCATAGGCTACTCAGATAGAGATGGCCCCTGCANTGGCATGGCCCTTGNGCACCAACATGGCCACAGGTGAAGGCCTAGACCCCGGTACAGCCTCACGGCCTTCAGTGGCAATAGGAGCCATGAACATAAACACAGACCACTGCTGTGGCAGGGCCATGGACTGAGACAGCATGGCCCTTGGCAACAGCCCTGGTCCAGATGTCACTATGGTCCTATGTAGCAAGCAGGCCACCCACATAAGTCTGTTCCTCACTGCCTTTGCCTCTTCAGATCCACCCCTCTCCACAGGACATGAACCTTTCAGCCTCTCTCTCTCCAATACCCCANCATATATTTGCTCACTATAATAGTACCCATGGTTTCTTCTACCCTCCCAGGCCACACAGCACCAGGTGGCATAATGGCGCTGGGCNGAAGAAACAGCTTTAATGGTAAAAGACAAAATTACTATTAAAGTTTTCATGAACTCTTCAGTGGAACAAGGTGAGTGTTGGCTTCAGACCTAGGCTAGGTCATTGTCATTGTCAAAAGAAAACTGAGTATTAACCTCTAAGATAAAATCCTCCTCCTTTGTCAACATTGTTTCTCTGTCTACCTCCTAAAGAGCAAAAGCTCCCTTCTCCCTGCTTTAAATTTGGAGACAGGATCTTAATGTGTAGTTNAGGCAGACTTCGAACTCATGATACCTTTTCCTCAGCTTTGAGAGCTGCCACCACACCTGACTCTACATCCTTTCACATAAGATTGATAGCCTCTCCAGTCCACAACCTGAAACCATAGGTGCTCAGTAATGACCAGGTCAGGAATCAGGCCAATGCTTGACTGACCAGTGGTGTCNATCATAGGAATAACATGTCAGATGCCTCTATAGAACTGGACAGTTTTCTTTCTCTCCTAAAATCTGTTTTCTTTTTTTCAGCAATGATGCTTGGATCATGCACCCAGGGTCTGAAGTTTCCTCTCTTCACCCTAATGACACACACACAGCGCTCGCGCGCGCGCGCGCACACACACACACACATACACACAGGTTAAGCATGTGCACAAGCATGTGTGCATACACAGTGGATCAGGGATGACCTTCACACACACACACACACACACACACACACACACACACACACATACACACAGGTTAAGCATGTGCACAGGCATGTGTGCATACACAGTGGATCAGGGATGACCTTTGGATGCCCTCCAACTGCCTCTGTCCATTTGATCCCAGGAAATTGTCAGTCTCCTTGCTTGCCGTGCTTCCATGGTACAGCTCAGCTCCTCTGGGCCTGTTTCCTGCCTTCCCGGCATGCTGGGCTCGGAGCAGCTGTGCAGGAGCCTGCTGTCCTCTCAGATGGCACCATCCCTGTCAGTCCGGCCATGCCTGGCAGCTGGAATTGCAATCCGCCTTGTTTACAATGCATTGTAATTGCAGACACGGGCTGTGCTGTCACTTGTAATTTTATCTTGTCCTGTTCTCCAGCTTACTCCCTTGCCTAAGTGTCAAGCAGTTGCCCTTGTGAGAGGCACTGTTGGCAGGAAATGTGCCCAACATCCAGTGAAATGCAAACTATTATTTATGACTCGTTATCTCCCTCTACACTTGAGACAGGAACCAGGCAGTGGGCAGAGCTGTCCCTCAAATGTCCCCACTACCCCTCACACCCTCAGCCCTGTGCCACCATGTCTTGAACCATCGATGCAGCTCCTGCCTCTTTTTGGATGTAGTTTCAACAAAACTGGATGTGAGCAAGGGAATTGCCTGCTCAGCTAATCTATGCTGAGCCATTTCCTGGCAGAGCTCTCCATGGGTCAGGTGGTGGAATCTTGTGGAGACAGGTAACTGGAAAGTTGATTTGAATATATCAGAAGGGCAGGGGAGAGAGCCTCACTGGAAGTCCTAAGGCTTCTTCCTGTGGATTTGAAATAGGCCAAGTGAATAGACCCATCCACACATGCCATGTTGTTCCAAGCCCTTGGCATGTTACCTTGTTGAGTCTCTGTGATGGCTCCACAAACAGAACTATTACCCTGGTGAGAAAACAGTATCCACATGGCCAGTTCAGGGCTGTCAGCTAGGAGAATGCCTGGAAAGCTAAGGTGAGAAACAACTCTATCTAGTTCTGTAGTTCTGGTCTGTTGTGTTTTTTCCACACCCCAACTGTGGCCCCATGAGGACAGGTTCCTCTGTTTCCAACATTC
>LZPO01028171.1:2660-27608 GCA_001675575.1 Neotoma lepida | reverse complement strand
GTTCAATGGGCAGGAAGGACATACGGGTTAGCATTGCTGCAGGAGTTTGGCTTATCTGCTGAAGTGAGGTCTTGATTTACAAATCTCCAGTCTCTGATTTAGTATCTCCAGTCTCTGGAAGTTGCACTCCTCATTTGTGAACACAGAAGTCCATGACAGTTGAAGAGCTACTGCCTGTGGCCAGGCTTGGGGGTCCCACAGCAGCTCCTTCACAAACCATGGCTTTGAGCATTGGGGATGAAGAGAANACACCAAGCCCTCTCCTGGACTCCTGCCACTTCAGAAAGACCGTGTGGAATGTGGGATTCATGGGAGGAGAGTAGCTACAGAGGACCTCAAACAAAGGCTCAACACCTCACAGTAGCCTCAGAGGCAGTGATAAACTAAACAATACACTTCTGAACTAAACAGGAGGCAGAAAAAAGGCCTGAAGGCCAGTCCATCCTGAGAACAAAACCCGATGGGACATAAGATGTGGACATGTGTACTTGGGATGTGCGAACCCATACCTGGGGTAAGAAAGTGCACATCTGGCTCCATTAACTGCTCCTTTTAGGAGCCAGACCCTTTGTCCGACCTCTCCACATGCCTGGGAGGACTATAGGCCCATGTCCTCATCAGCACTGTTCTTGGTGTGCTTGAGATGCTGTTCTCCTCTGGGCTCTGTCTCTGTTTCTTTACTTGTAGCATGACCCTAACACCCCGAGACAGGCCCTACCTCAAGGTGCTTAACAGGAGTGCCTATTGAGTGGCTCTTGGGTGCTCTGGGCTGACTTTCATTCCGGAGACAGTTTAGCCCTGATCATGCTTCCTGGCTTAGCTGTCAAGCACTTAAGACAATCACTGAAGAAAGAGTGCAGGAGTCAGCAAATACTATCTGTAAAGCCAGATAGTGAGCAGTATTTGGGCAGAAGGTGCCTCAGGTCTGTGGTAACCACCAATTCTACCANGTTGAAGCATGGGTAAATGGATGCCTGTGGTTACGCTCCTGGAGAAACCTGTTTCCTGTCGGTAAAACAGGCAGAAGGCAGATTGGGCACGAGCCCTGAGTAAGCTGACCCTCCGAAAGCTAGACTCCTCATGCTCTCCTCTTCGTGCTATGCTCTGCCAGCCAGGGATGGTGAAGGCTTCCCTTTGGCGTTCTGGTCAGTCTATGGAATTAAGACATACCTCCCTGGACACAGGCATGTCTCTGGCCNTGCCTNTGAGGGCTACACCTTGGCCTGTTTTCCTAACTGACTGAGACTCACTGTGGGCCCTGAGAGATTTAGAAGCCATTTCATGCCATAAGGAAGGCTGAGTTATCCTGCACAAGGGTAAAAGCAACTTCCTTTGCACTCTGCCCTTGTCCCTTTCTCTCTCCTCCCCTCTCTCACTCTTTCAGCCTCCCCTCCCCCTTACCCCTCCCCTCCCTCTCCTCTTCTCCCCTCCTTTCTCTTTTTTCTCTTCTGTTCCGTTCCGTTCCGTTCNGTTCCGTTCCGTTCCGTTCCGTTCCCTTCCCTTCCCTTCCCTTTTCCCTTTTCCCTTCCATTCCCTTCCCTTCCCTTCTCTTCTCTTCTCCGGTCCTCCTCCTTCTCTCTCTTCTTTCTTCTCCTTCCCATACATTAGTAGTGCAGGCCCCTGCTCCTTGGTACACTCCAGTGTCTCCACCCTGAATAAGAACACAAGTAATGTATGCCAATGAACTACTGTGTTTTCTGCAGGTGTGTGTGGCTCAAGCAAGTACATAGCAATTTCTTGACAAAGAACAGTCATCTCATAACTGTAACTTTCATTATTAGATTTAAGGGATGTTCAGAAGAATTCAAAAGGGTCCATTTTCCCGGTGTAAATTGACCATAGCTATCAGAAAATTCCAAAGCAAGATAAGCCATGAAACAGCAAACATGACCAATGCTAGTGGCCTGGGCCCCAGTAATGAAAGCCATGCACTTTTACCTCTATGGCTGTGAGTTGAATCTGCTCTCCAAAACACTGCAGGAGAAGGAGGGGCCCCTGCCCATCCTCCTTGCAGGCTGTGAGGAAGGATGAGAGGGAAAACCAGCGGAGGAGGACATAGCTCAACNGATTACTGGAGGCGAGAGAGCTAGCATGACAATTTTTTTTTTACAGAGTTCCTCGAGGGCATATTAAAAGTAGGGCAACTTTCTAGAGTTCTGCCTTCTCTGCTGGCTGTGCTGCCAGGTGGGAAGATTCAGATGCATTCCTGTTCGCCAGAGTAGGAAAGTTTGGAAATGATCAATCATACAGATTAATTAACAGCTCCTTCACCACATGCTTCTCTATTCCATTCTGGAATCTCTTCCTCTNCTGTTTAAATGGGATTAATTTTGGCTGGACAAAACCAGTTTGTAGCTTAGTGTTCAGATATAATGGGCNCATGCTCCTGGATACCCGTGATTTCTTCATGAGCCACTCAGGTCCCTGGCTGGAGCACCTAGAACATTCACCCCAGCGGCAGATGGCAAGACAGCTGTCGTCTCACTTTAGCTTCATCAACCCAGGAGTTCTAGGCCTCTTTTCACACAGTTCCATGACTGAAATTTGATACNTAGTCCTCGTTGACATCAGTAGGGAGGAGAAAGAAGACATGCAGTAAGCATGCAAAAATTTCAGCCATCTGCACCTTTGGCGTGCTGCTAACACCTGCTGTAGAGTTAAGCATTTAGTTGCCTGTTATTTATGTATTCATTCATTCATTCATTCATTCATTCATTCACTCATTCATTCACTCATTCATGCTAAGTAGTGATTGGACACCTATCTTATGCAGGTCCTGTTTCTACCCACAAGGCTCAGGTGGTGAGCAGGAGAGAACTTGTCCCTCTTGGGGAGCTCCCACAGTGAAATAATGGCATGTGGCAAATGCTGAGCTAGGTGTGCAGAACACCCTGGGGGGACTGGAAGAGTTCACCCACTTAGTATATGTCTAGGAAGGCTTCTCAGAGAAGGCAAGGCTACTTAAGACACAAAGAATGAGTTGACACTATCCACGAGAAGAAAAGAGTGTGCATAGATGAGGATAGTGAGGAAAAGGAGATCTCTCTGATCAGACCTGCACCTGTAGTATAAAAGGCATCCCAGGATTCCTGCCTCTTGGTCACAGTTATGTTCCCAAGTGGCTCCCTTTTGGAACAGAGCTGGTCAGACAAAGAACAGGTCCTGTTTCTATAAACAGAGATGGGCCTTACCCTAGCTCTCTTCCTTGCCTTCCCCCTAAGACTGCACACACCTCTCAGCCTGTGCATCTCCAGGGGCCAAAGTTGAGCCATGTGGAAGAACCTACTCAATCAGAATCTCGTATAGATCGGCTGTTATTAATGAGCCAGGATGTAGCTACCCGTGTCGGACCCTCCTCCAAGCAGCCTTCTCTAGGGGATTGGGGTGAAGGGTTGTAGGGGGACACCTTGCTGTTTAATAAATAATAGAAAAGCTTCATAAAATGTCTGGGAAGCACATTCCTCATGCAGAAATGTTACGGAATAACACAGGATGAATAATAGAAAAGGTTATTGAAAAATTCATAATTTCCAAGTGCCTGTGAAGGGCAGCCCCTGTGCAGTCTATTTGCCTGTAGAAAAGTGATTAAAATATATATTATTGTCCTGTCTATAGAAAAATGTATTATTAAGTGGATACTAGCGTGACATTTGAAAAATCCATTTCATTCCATTTAGCAGCAACAGGGTTTTGGCTGCCTCTTTGTGTAGCAGGTTTCACAAGTATTTTAATAAGCCATTTAAAAAACAAAAAGAGATTTTAATTATGGCCCCCTGCTTCCCAGCCATACTATTACTTTGCGTTCACAGTTCTTCTGCCAAGGAAATTTAAAAACATATAACAGGGAATGTAAATACCCTGCCTACATTCATTATGCCGATTGCCAAGAAAACAACCTGACCATTGACCAGCACTTAGGGGTTGAAAGAAGAGAGAATGGGAAATGGATTTGCTGGTCCAAACACAACAAGGAAAAAAGCTTTGGAGTAGAAGGCCCACAATTCCTGTGCAAATGTTTCCAAAAAGCCAGACACTATGTTTTCCCCAGGGAAACTAGGAGTTGCTTTAGGAGGCTGCTTCTGATTGGTTCATATTTCTGAATGACGAAGTGGACCCAGCCCAGGCATCATTTGATGCGTCCATGGCACCTCTGTGGAACAGAAGCCCTGGGCTTGAAGATCCAATGCCAGAAACAATTCAGGGTTGAAGTCTGTAGCACCTCAGGCTTACGTTTCCAGACAGGGTAACTCTCTCTGGTCCTGCTCAAAGAAAAGGCAGAGAAAGATAGGATCTGAGATACATGGGCTANACACCCCTCCCCACAGCAAGTTCAGACTGGACATGGACAACTCTTAGGTATGATAGCTTTCTGAACTATGGTGGGCCAGAGGTCATCCCAAAAGCAGGGATAGGGAACCTACCAGGCACCAGAACTTCAAAGCTATACACAAAAGCCAGTGCACTGTGAGACTTGGGAGACTCAGTCAACCCTTGTAGATTTCAATCCTGAGGGCAAAAAGAGCAATTTTCTGTCTATTATAGTTTTAACAAGATTTATTCTTATTTTTATTTATGTGTATATGTATATGTATTTTCGACGGTGCATTCCATGTGTGTGTGGGTACCCTCAGAGGTCAGACTAGGGGGCTGGATCTACCTCTGTAGCTAGAGTCACAGGCAGTTGTGTGCAGCAGCCCGGTGTGGATCTTGAAACCAAACCGGGTTCCCCTGCAAGACCAACGAGTGCCATCTCTCCAGCCCCCACATTGTAGTTTTCAAATGCCTTACTTAAAGTTCATTTAAATAATTAAATTGTTGCTTCCAATAAAATCTCGCCTGGAAACAGATAAAATTTTCTCTAGTGGAAGGGTGAAAAGACCTAACTGCTTCTCACGTTCAACTCACTTCTGCTCCCTTTTTAAAGGCAGACCCGGGAGCCCAGGGCTGTGACTCCATGTGGAGTCCTGGAGTAGAGTGTGACAACCNGTGCATCTGGCCAGATTGAAAATACCTTCCAGCTATTCACGTCTGAAGCGGATCTACAGTCTATGAGGAGCTGGGATGAGAGAATGGCTTTTCTGCCCTCATTTCTGCTCCTACTTATTTAGAGACATCATATATTTAGACATTTGCCAACAAACAATTACTGTGAATTGTGACTGCATTGCATTTAGATTCTTGAATACAGAATGTGGGCTGGATGTGTCCTTGCTCTAACAGAGCAGTGGGCTTCTAAACTGCTTGCNCCCTAGCCATAGACTTGGGAAAACCAGCCTCGTTTAGAGTTACGAGGGACTTTCATCGGTAGAAACTGGGTGAGCTTTAAAGGANCAACTAACTGACTAAGGGAGCTTGAGAGATAGCTCATTCAGTGAAGCAAGCATTAGGGCCNGAGTTCAGTCCCCAGCAACCATGTGAAAAGCTGGGTATGGTGATGCTTGACTATATCCTAGCCTTTGTGAGACAGAAATGGGAGGGTCCCTGAGGTTCACTGGCCAGCTGGTCTAGTCAAACTAGNGAGAGACCCTTTTCTGAGTACTTAAGTGAAGAGTGATTGAAGAAGGCACTAGACTTTGACTTCTGACTTACAAACACACACTTGCATGCGTTTCCCCTTCCTCCCTGCANCCTTCACCTCCTCACCCACAACACAGAAGAAACAGAGTGGATAGCTATTTAGTTCACTTTTGAAGGGCAGTTATGTAATTAAAAGACCTCTCTTGTTTCTGTACCAAAGGCTGATAGCTATTCGGCAAAGCTAGTTGCTGGACCCCTGTGGTGCTTCCATGTAGGTGGGTAAACAGATGGTGCCTAAGTTCACCAAGTTGCTCTATTGAGCTGGNCATTCTTGGACTTTCCCTTTACCCTCCCTGTTCTTCTACACAGCAGNGGCAGGGCACAATGTTGTCATCACCACACAGCCCTGAGTGGGTATACCGCATCGGATCTTACCAGGCATTGCATACATCAAAAATTCCCTTCACAAACAGCCAGCCTGTTGATGCCTCCCTGGCTTCCACATTCTCAGGAAGCTGTTTCTACTTAACATCCCCTCTGTGTGAAGTTCTTGGTGTTTTCTTGGCCTGACAATCACACAATGAAACTAATATCCTTCCTGACATTTGAAAATCGCTTTGCATTCTCTACACACTCTCAAGGTGATCCGTTTAAGCAGCATTTTTTATGCTAGTGACTCACCAATTTATATCTCTGAGTTCTAGACCCTTACATCCATCTGGGTACTTGGCTTCTCTAAGGGGTCTCTTTCAGAAAGTTCAGTTAAGTGTCCCAAATTGAACTCTTTTCATCTTTCACTGTACACGGTATCTGTCTAATGTTCCATGTGTCACTAAATAGCATCATCAACTCCAGTGTATGCCAACCCCCAGAACTACCCACTCTCCATCCATCCATCCATCCATCCATCCATCCATCCTTTGCTTCCTGTCTCCCTTCCTTCCTTCATTTCCATTTATTTTTAGTTATCAGAAAGCTCTGAGTCCTATCTACAAGATGCAGCCCTGCGTACAGTCCCCCCTACCACTTTCTAATCAAACTTTCGTTTTATGCCCCCGTTATCATCACAGTAGCTGAAGCCACAGACATCTCTCTTCCTGATAACTAATATCTTGTATCTACTCTTGTGCTGCTCAATTAATATTCCATATAGTAGAGACTATGATATAGTTGCTCCTTTGCTTAAATCTTTCGATCTTTTCCCATCACAGTGGAGTTCAAATATTTTCTAGACTATAAGGCCTACACTGCCTGGCTCAGATTTCCCAGCATCATTCATCCTTCCCTTCTGGCCTAAAATATGCTAGATCTTCAATACACTCTGCTGTATCCCACTCCAGTCATGGCTTACCCTCTCTCTACTTAAATCACACTTCTCAAACTATAACATGCATGTGAATAACTGGGGAACTTAATAACATGAATATCATTCCATAGAACTACNGTAAAACTCAAACATTCATTGTCTTCCTACNATGCTTCCAATTGAAGCTGACCTTGTTAGTTCATGGACCATACTTTGAATAGATAGGGCCTTGGACTATTTCTACCCCATTTATTACTTGGCTAGCACTTCCTCAATTAAAAATACAATGAGATGTAAGTCATATAAATAATTACTTGCTGATTTAAATCACATAATTTCAGTGTTTTTTTGTGTGTGTGTAATAATCACCACCATTGATTTTCAAGACTCTTTAAACCTTATGTTTTACTTTTATTTCTATTGCTGTGATAAAACACTATAATCAAAAGCAACACTTCCGGGTAACAATTTATCACTCAGGAAAGTCAGGGCAGGAACACAGCACGGTGGAACCTAGAGGCAGGAACTTATGCAGAGGCCAAGGAGGAGTGCTAACTGGCTTGCTCTTCCTGGCTTGCTCAGCCTGCTGTCTTGTAACACCCAAGACTACCAGCCCAGGGGTAGCACCACCCACAAGGGGATGGGCTCTCCCACATCACTCCTAAATCACTGAAAGATAACATAAGCTTTCCCACAGACAATCTGGTGGAGACATTGTCTCAATTGAAGTCCCTTCTTCCCACATGACACTAGCTTGTGTCAAGTTGACATAAAATGAACCATGCCACATTAACATTGGTGCTAGATTACCTTCAGCACTGGTCACAGGCTACACTAGTCTGTCTTTGTCTGTCTGACCAATGAATAGAAACAGAATCACACAGCATGAAGCTGTTGTTGGTTCACTGTGATTTGTTTTCATTTCTTCTAAGACTAATGATGCCAGATGCATTTTCTTGTGCGTGTTTGAAAACTGTATGTTCTCTGGAAACATGTCCATTCATATCTTATGCCTATCTTTTAAAATTGAGTATTGTTTTGAGACACAGACTTGCAGCTTAGGCTGATCTTGAACCTACAACCCTCCTGCTTCAGCTTCCTGAGTGGTGAGTAATAGGCATGCATCACCACACCCAAATTTTGATTATTGAACTGTAAGTTATTTAAATACTCTACATATCAGGTCTTTAACATATAAGATCTGTAAATATTTCCTTCCATTGTAAGAGTTCTCTTTTCTCTTTCTTGTAAGTGATCTTTGAATCACAAAGATGTTTTTAACTTGGTGGAGTTGTTTTTGTTGTTGTTAGTAATACGTTTTGTTGTCACATATAAGAACAGGGTCTATGATTAACTTTGAGTTCATTTTTTTTTACTTTTATTTAAGAGTGAGATAAAAATTCAACTTATTTCTTTTACCACTGTCCAGTTGTTCCAGAACCATTTGGTGAAAAAAAAAAAAAACCAATAAAACACAACCCTGTTCTTTTTTCCAGTTTAACTTCGATGTTACACTGTGACAAAAACTAAGTCAATATATGTGATGTAATATTTGTCAAAAATATATAAACATAGTATGTTTTCACCGGGTTCTGTCCCATTGGCTTGCAGTCTTAGTTGAAGCTAGCACCACACCGTTTTGATCTCCGGAGAGGCTAGTTGTTTTTGTTTTTTGTTTTTTGAGACAGGGTTTCTCTGTGTAGCCCTGACTGTCACTCTGTAGACCAGGCTGGCCTCGAACTCACAGAGATCCACCTGCCTCTGCCCACTGGGTGCTGGGATTAAAGGCATATGCTACCACCCAGCACAGTTGGTTGTTTTTAACACTAGGAAATAAGAAGTGTCCAACTTAGTTCTTTTTCAAGACTTCTGTGGCTCTTTCGGGGCCTTGGCATTACAATTTTGATTTTTTGGGGGGAGGGTCTATTTCTAACAAAAAAAGATCTGGGATTGTGATAGCGATCATGGATCGATAAATTTGAAAGTTTAACCTCTTAGCAATCTTAAGTCTCATGCCTGTGAACAAGGACATGAATTTGGTTTTACTTAGAACTTTTAAACTTTCTTCCTACAACATTTTTCACATGTAAAATATAACCTTTACAGTTCTTGTTTGACATTATTCCTGAGTTTTTCATTTTTCATAATTCTATTCAACATGAAGATTTTTTCTTATTTTCATTTTTAGATTGTCTAGTGGTGATGTTTACCAGCTTGATTTAATTTTGAGAATTTATCACATACCCTGGACCTTTGCTGAACATGTCTCTTAGTCCTATATTTGTCTTACCCAGTTCTATTAATTTTCTAGAATTTTCTCTGTATGTGATTATGATATCTAAAAAAATGACAGTTTTAATTTCTCCCTCTTGGCATGTATGCTTCCTGTGTGTTTACCCTCATGCCTAGAAGACAATACTGAATGCAGGTGGTGTTGGGCTTTAGGAGCGTGAGGAGAGAGAAGGTTCCAGAGAAACACAGAAATGGATCATCTTTTTCAGTCTAAAGGTTTTTAATGATGCCTGTCATAGCAGGGACCTGAAAGTATAGAGTTTCAGACCCCAGAGACCAGGAAAGGTGTCTTATCTTTAAGATCCCTTTAAGGAGAAGTAGGGAGAGGGAAGGTCTTATCTTGGGAGGAAGCAGGCTTAGTTAATAGGTGACCTGTGCTACAGAGCATGCAGAATTAAGTATATGATAGGAGCCCAGCAGTGCTGACTAGGGAAGTGGGGCTGGTTAATGTGCAGCTGCAGTCAAGGTGCCTTGGACTCTGGTGGCAGGGGTTTAGTTTTGTTTGGGTTTTTTTATTTTACATACCTGCCCACAACCTTCTCTGCTGCCTCAAGGATCTGGGTGCACTTAAGGGTGTGAGCAAGGCATCTTTGCCTCAGACTTACAGTTTGGGATCTTGCTGATAAGTATGGCATTGCCAAGGGTATTTTATAGATGTCTTTTGTCAGGGCGAGGACGTTCTATTCTAGTTTGCTGAGTGTTTTATCATGCAATAGTGTCTTCTCCAATAACACATTAGTTTATGTGGACCTCACTTAGAAAGCCCTGATCCTGGCTTCAGANTTCCTTCTTGAACTAGTTCAGCTCACTATTGTTCCTTTAAGCCTGTATTTTCTCTTTTCTCTTATTTATTTATAATTACACAAATAGCTTTGTACATTTGTTTTGGATGGAGGTGAGTCCAGAGCCACGCATATATCAGACTAGCACTTTATTACTGAGCTATGGGACCAGCCTGTTCTAGCCTTCCTTTTTGTGTGTGTACCATCACCCCTTCCAGGAAACCCTTGAAACAGGGACCAAATTTGTCCTGATCATTTCTGTATTTTCTGTATCTACCAAAGTTCCTGATAGATAAGAANTGATCAATCAAAATACTGTTGCTGATTAACTGAACATATAAATGTATGATTGATAGCCAACATAGATAGGTACTAACTGAACCCATCCTGGAAAGAAGTAGAAAAGGCCTATGGCCAGAGTTTAGATGTCAGTGACTACAGTGAGGGGTTTGGAAAGTAACCAACTTTAATTTTTTTAATTTAGGATTTATGTGTGTGCACGATGTGTGTGTGGAGGGGGCAGTGTCAGTGCCACAAAATGTGTGTGCAAGTCGGAGTACATCTTTGTGAAGTTTGTTCTCTCTATGAGCATTCTCGATCAAACTCACACCATCATCTTGTGTGGCAAGTACCTTCATCAGCTGAGCTATCTCACAGACCTAAGAAGGATTTCATAGTACAAGATTTCAAACTGTAGCCAGGACAAAATAAGTAAATAAATGTTTAAAGCCTGTGAGAACTGACTAGAGGAAGACTTCTTTCAAAGTGGGCCATACCCATTCCCCTCCTGAATCAGTATGCACTGTGGTCAAGAATATGGGTTGTTAACAAGATGTGGCTTTTCTTTGTTTCCAGGGTAACAAAGGGCAATGCTAGCTGTTAAATTCTTCTTGGCAGTGGAGAATCCTAGGCACCCGGCCAATTGCCTTTGGGGAATTTCCCTATTGCAGCCAGCCACATAGCACAATGAAGAGGCCATAGCACAGGAGGCCGCATGGTCGCTGGCTAAATAGCTCTCTCGGTGTGCTTTTATCTTCTGCTTCATCTCATTCCTTTTACCATCTCGGAGTTAAATATGTCCATTTCTCAGCCCCCTCCCCTGAGCCCTCATCACCATCATCTAAATTAAAATCTTTTATCAGTCTTTGAGTAATCCCCTTTGATGGCCCGAGTATGACAGGATCCTTCTCCCTCACACCTTGCGTGCCAGTGCAGATAACTTCTGAGCAGCTAAATGGCTTTGGACATCACACACATGTCTGCATCACTCCCACCAACCAGGAGCTGGCAAAAAGGACATGTTCGGGGCTGAAGTTTGTAAGAATGTGTGAGCAGAATTGCCTTCCAGCCGGAAACTGTCAGCTGCCTCCTTGTTTATCTCCTCAGAGGGGCAGAGCAGTGGTGTGCTGGAGTAGTCCTTCAGGACTGTGCTCTGTTTGCAATGTGTCTGTTTTTCCATTGCAAACTTTGCTTCAGTAGCTTATGTTGGTCACTTCAGGGCCAAATTACAACTATAAAATTTCACATGAGCAAGTACTAACATTTCCTGGGCTAATTAGTTCCCATCATGACCTGACCCATAATTGCAACTTCATCTTTTCCTCCATTTCCTCCTCAGTCCCTCATGACTTTTCTCTTCTGGAGGAGTAGACACTGCAGTGTGTACAGTGGATAGTGTGTGGGCTGAGGTTAGCAGACTTGCTTTAAATTCTGCCTGTAATGATTACTCACTGTAAAATGCTGAATGGGGTATCCAAGACCTCCAAACTCCATCTTTGTCTATAAAATGAGTACTCCAATAATTCTCTCCTAGCACTTATAAAAGGGAAATATAATTGATGGTGGCTGTTCTTATTTTTTACGGTCACTCTCCATGCTCAATTATAAGCCATATAGTAGATTCCACAAGGCAGAGAAGGACTCTATTTTGTTTCCTGTATTGTCAGTGTGTAGAACACGTCTTCTGTCCAATGAGCATTTCTGAATGAGTGAATGAGATGACTGGATGAGAAAAATTCAGTGGTCAAGACGACACTGAATAGGTGTTCAAGGAGTTATGATATCTTAACTGCTGAGCCATCTCTCCAGCTCCACTGCTCTTCCAGAGGACCCAGGTTCAATTTGCAGCACCCACATGATAGCTCACAACTGTCTCTAACTCCAGTTTCAGGGGATCTGGCATCTTCACATAGACATACATGTAAGTAAAGCATCAATGTATATAAAATAAATAAGTTAAAAAAAGAAGTTATGATACCTTTCACTAGTTTAAATGTTGCTCAGACTCTTTCTATGGATTGGCAGTTTAGAAAAGCTCTTTCACTGAGAGCCATAAAAGAACAATGATGGTGTCACACTATTTTCGTGTGACATTGGCACCATTTGCCATCAGTGATGACAGCCTCATGTCTCCTGACTACACAGGAGAGTAGTCCAATGGCAACTGTCTGACCTGGTCTGCCAGTCTTGCCCCAGGGACCATCTCTAGGATGTTTGTGGTACATTCCTTCTGCCCTTCTCAGTTTTTCAAGTCTTGCTTGCTTTCTCACCCCAACTCCTCAGTCCTGCCTCCATTTTATTTCCTTTTTTCTTTCTTCATTATACCTGGCTTATAAAGCCAACTTGGATGTCATCTAGCCCTAATGGCTCATCTATCCAATGAGAAACATTCCTCAGAAGCATTGCTTTGACTTTATACCTCAGTGAATTCATGGTGAAGGCTTGGTGGTGTACCAGACTTTTAATCCTGATCCCATTGCCTTTTTTGTATGTGTGTTACTGATAGCGGCTGCAAATATGAGTGTAAATAGTGATTTGAAACTTTTTTTTTAAACCCAGAGGAACTGATTGAGGAGTCAAAACTATNCATGTTCCTAAGAGCTGATGCCTAAGGAAGTGGATAGGTGACAGGGTGTGGGCAGGAAAACTGCCAGCCCTTTCCTCTGAAGCTTGGGAAGCTGATTTACCCAGAGGTTCTGTGGAGCTTTCTCCTATGGGCTCTGGATGTGGGTATGTGGCTGCAGGGTTCCATTCACTGGGGCATGTTGGTTCTATTATTCTGAGTTTGATTTTTCTCTGCTATATTGCTAGCCTGGGCTAGGGTTGCTAGATAGGGTGTGCTATTTTTCCATTATTATTCCTGGCTTAATAACAGACCTCAGAGCTGTGGTCAAAGCCCTATGATTAAAGTTATCTAAACCAAAAACGAACCAGATTGGAGAGAACACCCAGCAGGGAAGCACATGGCCCACACTGGGTAATGGAAGCTGTGACCTAAGCCTCCATCTCTGATTTCAATTTCCCCCATATCTGCTTCCGTGCTGTGCAGTTTCCTGACTGTGAGTCCAGTTGGATTTCCATTGACAGGCTTTGGCTTAATCCTGAAAAGATCGAAGACAGCTACGATGGCCTTGGAAAAGCAGGCTGTGCTTTGCATTCAAGCTGCTTTATTTCTTGGTGTTTTCTGTATGAATAACAATGCCGAGCCCTGGGCCCAACACTAAACAGATTCTTAGTTGCTGGGTACTAAAGGATTACTCCTCTTTACACACCTCCCCTTAACAGCCAAACAGGCTTCCGTCTTCCACCCTTCCTCCTGGTCCTTAGTTCACTTAATATAAATGCTAATTAGGATAGAAGTCCAACAGTCTCATTCTCTTTGGAGTTGGGGGTGCCACTGGAGACAACCTTCCCAGCCTTCCCAGCTGCTGAGGCTGGCTCATCTCAGGGTACCTATCTTCCTTGTGTGAAAGAGGTAGGAACTGCTGCCCTTGGCAGCAGCAGAAGGACATTCCTTTTTTTACAACCCTTTGTGCAATTTTGGCATTATCCCCTTAACACCGTCTTTTGGAAAACAAAAATGTACAAGCACAAATTACTCCAGCTCCCCACAGTGGGTAGTCCCTAAGTGGGACACTTGCCAATGGGCACCAAAACAATCATTAAACTGTCAGCGGATGAACCGGGTAAACTGAGAGAGAAAATAAAGCTGGCATAAGCAAAGAGAGGAAACCAAGGAATCAGCAGCAGCTGAGGAAATGGGCAGAGTGCCTCAAGCCCCTTCCCGACCCATCCCAAATGCCTGTTGGTTCAAACCATGTCAGAAAACGAAGCTGTTTCCACCTGAGATGGCTATTGAGCCAGAAGAGAAAGAAAGGAATCCATTAAAAAACACTGTTCCTGGGGCTTGTGTTGCAGGTTTCAACCCATGGAACTCATTAGTGTGTAAGTACTTGAATTGTTATCAGTTATGGAGCAGTGTGCTCCATCCATGCAGCCGGGGCGGGGGGGGGATGCACCGTCTACAAAAAGGCAATTTTTCAATGAAGGCTCGCATTGGATCAAGGAGAGCTTGCTTTAAACACAGGGTTTTGTACTGGGGCAAATGAACCGAATGGGCTTTAATATAAATCAAAGGTGAAGAGCAGAAGAGCCTGGGGGAGGAGCAGGAGCAGGAGCTCTGGAAGCTTGTTCTAGAGGGATGTGGATCACAGATGGATATACACTGGACAGGCAGGGGGCAAGATCATACCAGCGCCAGGTTTGAAGAAGGATTGGAATAGAAGCGTGGGCATGAGGATGCCTATGTTGGCCANGCACAAATGAACTCTGGAATCAAATCTGAAGACCCTAAGGGCTAGGCCAAAGCATTTTGACTTTTACCTGACATCGGAGAAGAGTACAGATAGGTTTTTTGAGCAGGTGGAAGAAGTGATGGACGTGGCATTTTTAAAAAAATTGGTTTGGTTTGGTGTAAGCATATAGAATTGATTGGACTGGGATGATGGGATGGTTTGGGTACGAATGCAAATACTGGTGAGAGCTGATAACACCTGAAGATAGGTATAAGAATCCAAAGGAAGACTGGAGGAGAGAGACAGCCCAGCTTCTTTCCCTGAGTTTAAGTGGGTAGAAAGGAGAGCATGATACACTGAGAAGAGTTCCCAAGGCTGAGCACCCAAGGGATGCATTATGAGCAGGAGGATGTGAGTAAGGAGGGAAGGCTGGCTTTGGAGGAGGAAATTTGTCTTTCCTCAAGCATGCTAAGTGTGAATAACAGGATATCCTGATGTGGGAAGGTAGAGAAACTCAATTAGAACTTGGGCCTCAAATGATACCTCATTCTATACAGAACTAATTCCTCGTTCCTGGATGTATGATAGCATTTGCAATCATANACTCCATGCTGTGTGTGTACATGGATTTGGTAATTACAGGATAAATCCTCTGGCTTTTTGCCTCTCTGACTCCTCTGTATGGAATCATATTGTTCTGGGACCAAGTGTGCAATAGATCAAATGGGAATCACTCATGTAAGGAGANAGNAAGCAAAGAGAAAGACGAAATATCCATATTTCAAAAAGAGCTAAGACCCAAACATACACACTGGCCCCATTGCTAGTTACAAGAACNTGGAACTAGGAGCAGGATAGTAATGATAAGAAATGGGGCAACTCCATGCTAGAGTTGGACTCAACTCAGTGATCAAAGTACAAAAAATGCACTTCTCGTATGGAGCTATGATTATTTACTCATCCATCTGTGTTGTGATCATGTTTTTTGAAGCTGGTCANAAGTGGGTTTCTGAAGATTAACTGCCTATTATGGCAGCTGTCCATTGTGGTAGACCCTCACCTTCCAATATCCATCCTGTCCATGTATAGTCCCTTTCCACAACAGACCAAGGATGGCTTGATGTAACTCAAAACATTGAAGTGATTGTATAGGACCCCAGAGGCTAGGTCATAAAAGGCATTATCATTCTTGCCTTGTTCTCTTGTACCACTTTTTTTGGTGGAAAGTTGGCATATTCATTACTTTTTTCATCTTTGTGACCAAATACATGACAAGAAGCAACTTAAGGCAGGAAGGATTTATTCTGGGTTATAGTTTGAAANCACAGTCTACTAGAGTGAGGAAGGCTAGTACTCTGCTGCTTGGTATTGGGTTCTTGTAATGGGGATGCCTTACATCTCACTGGCCCAGGAAACAGAACTGGAACAGGAGGCAAGATAGGGCTATTAAACTCAAGACTTATCCTCCGGTGATCCACTTCCTCCAGCAAAATCCCACTCCCTAAAGGTTTTGTAACCTCCCAAAATAGCATCACCAACTGGGAACAGAATGGTCAAGCATATGAGCCAATGGGAGACATTTCACACTCAAATTGTAATACCTGNCTACCTTGCTGAGATCCACCAGTTNCTAGTGCTAACTCACTGCCTACCATATGTGAACCACCTCAGATGGAGATCATCCCTACTGTAGTCAGACAATTTGGGTCCCACCTGCATCTTATCTCAATCTCATACATGGCCAGAATTTTCCAGCCAAACATGGGGATGAGGTATTATTGTATTTTGAGCCACNAATATATGGGCTGAAATATACTCAACAATAAAAAAAAATACTCTTGAGTTTTACAAAATACCCTAGGAGTGTTCTGAGTGCCCTTCACAATGTTGCTTGTTATTGGCTTTGTGAGATAGGGACTCCCTATGTAGTCTGACTGGTCAGGAACTAGCTATGCACAATAGGCTGGTCTCAAACATGTAGTCTTCTTGAGTGAGCCTTGGATTAAAGGCATTCTGCCACGTGCCTAGTTCTTCATGAGGTTTAATATGGAAGACATTTTTAGCTGCTGTAATACATCACCAATCTACTGAAATTGATGAATAAAATCTTTTCAACCTCAAGTCTCTACAAAAGTGTGCAAAGTTCCGTGGAGGGCAGCTGGGCTCAGGAAAAGAAATGGATGCACAGGAAATGTCATGCATGTGCTTATTGAGGTAAATTGAATTGAAATTGCTGGCAGTTACAGATGAAGCACTTCCTTTTGGCACCTCATATGTTTATCAAGTACTGAACTATTGACAACTGTGTACTATACAGGACGCTTGCATGGTTACTTCTAACATGGTGGAACACAAGTTTACCTGGCACTACCAGTTGGAGATAAGCAGCAGAGCATCACCCACAGGAATATGTTGCTTTGCTCTGGCTACAGCTTCATGCACAGAACGGCCCAGCTATGAATCCACTTCTGCTGTGGAAGCCTGGATCTGTGACACAGTGCAGCCTCATTCCTGGGAAGGCACGTCAAATTATCTGTATGTGCATCCACTCCCTGGGCTGAAATCTGTGCCATGGGACCAGGCTTGCTTTGAGAGGACAACTAGACTTGGTTATGTGCAAGGGCGGCTCTGCCCTGTCCCTCCTGCCTGTTTTGGCTTAGTGCTCTCACTCCTGTATTTCCCTACAGACCTTCTTTCCCTTGTGGTACCTTCTCTCAGGAGAGAGAGAGAGCTGTGGAGGATTTCTCCCTAGTTGTGGGATCACTCTTTGTCCTTGAAGGCCAGGGTACTCCTAAATACAGACCAGTGATACCTCAACCAGCCTACCTTTGTGGGAAAAAAGTCAGATGCTTTTATTGACCCGTAGCCTGGACCCCCACACTGAGGTTTTGGGAGTACTAATTTTAATTATTCCGAACTCCCCTGAAGTCCTCTTTCTGGAGCCATTTTTTTCTTCCAGCCAGTCCAGNCATGAGGCTTGACCTCCGTCCCGCCACATCTTGCTTCCATATNCTCTTCCTTTGGGACATGTTCTTCCTCCTGTGTCACACTGGTCCCCAAATGTCAGACTGAGGGGTAAACTCACGCTTGGAAGAACTCTTCTTTCAATTTAGTAAAAATTTAAAACTTACAAAGGTTCAAAGNGAATAGTCCTGAGGTATTACTAATTACATCTTCTGCNTATTGGGTGTCCATGATACCATTTAAGGGTTATCAGCTGCTGAGAGGTCATATCATCATTCCTAGGTCATAGAAGAATCCAAGGCTCACAGAAGTAAGTTATCAGCCCCAACAGCACAGCTTGAAGAATCTGCAGTATTTTTATTTACTCTCAGCAGAGTGCTGCAAGCCAGTGTTGATTCAGTAATGAAAGTGTAGATGTACCTCGGATTCATCTTCTCCTCAGCCTTGGCTTCCTACTACTCAAGGCCTCCCTTCATCTGTTGGTTTTCCCTTTTCCATGCAGGCATGCTTCATGCCCTTCCTTCTCTGCTTGAGTGGACGCCTCAGGTCCAGATNTAATAAGGGAACTTAGTGTGTACCATGACAGGTATCATGGGGACCTGGGATGTTGGTTCCCCTGACCTCTCATTAAGAAGTCTCCTCTGACCTCTCATTGAGACGTCTCATTGAGAGCTCTTTCCCAGCAGTGCAGAGAACAGGGGAAGCAATTCTGCAGTGAGTAAGATTTTCATTTGGGATTTCTTGCTGGGAGCCAGTTCCCATAGGCACCATGAAACTCAGAGGCTGATGACTAATCTCGCTGGTCAACTTGACACAAGTGGGAAGAGGGAAACTCACTTAAAGAATTTCTCACATCCAATTGACCCATGGGCATTTTCTTTTATTGTTAATTGAAGTTCCCAGCTCATCATGGGTGGTACCATCCCTAGGCAGGTGGGCCTAAACTGTGTAGGAAAAGTCTGGTCACTTACTGGGAGCCTGGGAGCAAGCCAGTAAACAGCAGTCCTCCTTAGTTTCTGCCTTTAGTGCCTGCCTTACATTCCTNTCGCTTCAGACATCCTCAATGATATACTATTGTAACACAAATCTTAAAAGGTCTTATAATAAAAAATCTGGAGCCAGACATTGGGGTGAAAGCTGAAAGATCAGAGAAGCAGAGCAAGCCAGCCACAAGTTCTTACCTCTACGAAATCCTTAGTCTAAAGAGAGAGAGTTCCTGTTTCCTCACGCCTTATATACCTTTCTGTGTCCTGCCATATTACTTCCTGGGATTAAAGGCCTGTGTCACCACTGCCTGGTTCTGTTTCTGTCGTGTAGTTCAGTGTGGCCTTGAACTCACAGAGAACCAGACAGATATCTGCCTGACCTCTATGTCTAATGTAGTGGCTGGCTCTGTCCTCTGACCCCCAGGTAAGCTTTATTGGGGTACACAATATCTCACCACAGACTAGTAAGAAGCAATAAACCCTTTCCTCCCCAAATTGTCTTTGGTCATGGTGTTTGTTTATGACACCAATAGGAAAGCAAACTAAAACAGAAAGCCATGAAAGGTTAGGAATCCTGCCNGTGATTGGAGATGACCCATTCCTGGCAAGTCTATTCTTAACAAGCACAGATTTGCATGGAAAAATAAACACATTCCCCCAAATGGGTCAGTTCTTTTACTCCTAAGTTCTTATTTTACCCAGAGGGGACAGAGGTACTGACTTCCATCGGAAAGTGATAGGCTGGCAGGGAGGAGGAGGCAGAATGCTCTGAGGCCTGCCCTGGGAAGGACATAGTCCCAGAGGAGGCCCTGGGGCAGTGGTGTTGCTGGGCTTGTCCCGGAGGCCAAGCCAGCCGCTATACTTAGTGCTGCACGGTAGTTTTCTGGGGCAGATCTGAGTGGGTTTTCTCCGAGATTACCATTGCTTTGTCAGCTCTTGTTTCAATGTCCACTGAGTGATGGAGCTGCACGTGTCTGTCCCGGGTCTCAGAGCCCATGAAGCTGTTGAAGCTTCACAGTGCCCACCTAGAGTATGAAACGGGAAAACGTGCAAGTTGCAAATGTGAGCAGCTGTAAGCCAGCTTCTGGATATGCCCCATGTGATGCACTTAGTGTCATTGCTCCTNGCCATCCCTCTACCATTTACACTCTTCACCTTGGACTACATGGCTTTGCTCCCCAAGGGACCCCATTCTATGCTTGCCTCCCTTCATCTGATCTTTTGGTGGTNTTGTCGAAAACGGGGGTTTCTACAATCAGTGTACCTGAACAGGAGCTTTCAAAGAGAATCTTTTTCTCCNGCCTAAATGGGTGGAAAGCCCGAGCACCGTTCTATGTNCTGATTGGGTTTTTGTCAATTTGACACAAGCTGGAGTCATCTAGGAAGAGAGAGTGTCNACTGAGAAAATGACTCCATCAGATAGGCCTGCGAGCAAGTCTGAGGGGGCATCTTCTTGATTAATGATTGATGTGGGAGGGCCCAGCTCACTGTGTCATCCCTGGGCAGGTNGTCCTAGGTTGTAGAAGAAACCAGACTGAGCAGGCCATGTGGAGAAAACCAGTAACCTATGTTTCTTCATAGTTTTTGCTTCAGTTCCTGCCTCCAGGTTTCTGCCTTCAGTTCCTGCCCTGACTCCCCTCAGTCACAGACTGTGACCAGGGATGTGTAAGTCAAATAAACCCTTTCCTTTCCAAGTTGCTTTTGGTCACAGTGTTTATCACAGTCGTAGAAAGCAAATGAAAACACTCTTGCAGCATGCGCAGATTCAAACACATGGAAGAAAAACATGAACCCTGAGAAACTCGTGTTCAAATCCCTGTTCTGTGGACTCTGACTCACTCTGGGAGTTGGACCCAGTCACGGTGTCTCCTGTGCCTCAGTTTCCTCCTCAGCAATGTGGCACATTAGGTAGAAAAGTGAGAGGCATTTTGCACACTTGCATGTCTTGATATATCATACCTAAATCCAGCTATTAGAAATCAAGAATTTTTGTTTCGTCTTTCCTTTCTAAGCCCCCTGACACAGAACATGGCACTGGGAATGTCACTTCCAGGGGCTTTATTGAGTATCTGTGGAATCAGCCAGTGAATGAAAAACCCACACCTGGGGCAGAGGACAAGGGTACAGTATGGTCAGTTTCCATGAAACACACATCTGCCTGGCTCCTTTCTCCCACCCCCTATGAGCCCCTTTGTCTTTCCCAAGGCTGCATCTAGGCAAATTGTTCCAATCAGAATGAAGTTTGCAGGTTTAAAGGATACAGAGACAAGAACATTTCCCAACACTGGCAAATGGGAAATNGCCATACACCAAAGGCAGGGGAGACCCGGCCTGCCAGGAGGCAGAGATAAGGCAACCTAAGAAGGAGGGACAACCACTGCCACTAATTTTCTTGGTGCCCTGAACTTTATCCAGGACTCAGGAAAATGTCTGCCAAGAATTAGCCATAGCTTAGTGATGACTGAGCCCCAAAAGATGGAGGCTTCAGCCTCAGATGCTAATAGGGAGCTCCTGTTTTTAACTCAAGAGGTAGATGGGATANACAAACAGTATGTCCCACCCTATTCCTCTGGTGACTAATACATCTGCTCAGAAAAGCCATAGACAGAAACAGAGACAGATAGACAGAGCAATAGAAAGATAGAGACAGAGACACAGAGAGAGACAGNGAGGCAGAGACCTGGTTTGCTTTTCCTCGAGCTGCTAATGAATGCGCCTTCTCCTTTTTGGGAGCCCCTCTCCTTGCTCTAGCATATCTCTACTTTATGGCAAATGGGTTTTGATTCTGAAGCAAATTGACCTTGAAATAACTTCCAGGATCTGAGTTCTTACACCCCAGATGCTGGTTTTGGAATGCAGACTGCTCATTCAGCAGATAGCTGGAGTCAGGAGGGGGAGCTCAGCTCTGACAGCCTGCTGGGCCAGGTTAGAGTGGATGCCTGGAAGCTGTGGCAGGCTTACAGCTGCAGAATCTTGGCCACGTGTCGGAAGCCTGATTCTCCTTTCTGAGTCCTGTATGTGCGTGTGTGTGTGTGTGTGTGTGTGTGTGTGTGCATGCATGTGTATGTGCGTGTGTTGCCTTTCTTTGTAGCTAAGGCCATACTTGTTGGAAATTGCACAGTGGGTGGGGAAGATAAGGAGCTTCAGGAACCTAGAATTACACGCCTGGAATGCCTTGTCACAGGGAAATCAAGTATGTTTTCTGGAAAGAAACTGGGTGTAGTTGTGGGTAAATATGTGTACACATGGGAGCCAAATAGTCCATCAAAGCCTGCATTTAGAGGGTTATCTTTGTCTCAGTTTTGAGCTCTCAACTCTCACCAGTCCTTGCTTGCTGTTTTCTATGGATAGGATGTCAGGCTTATTTTACTGACATTGTCATTTACAGATTTTGTTGTAACAGACTCAATGACAGGAGATGTTTATGGAGCGTGTCTGGCATCGGCACAACGGAAAGTAGGAGCCGACAGTGTCACATGGGATGGCTGGTGCCCAGGAAGGAAATGGGTGTGTGCTGCAGGCTGGTGTCTGAGTGTTGAGTGCAGGTGCCTAGCTTCATTTAATGGCAATTTTAGTGGCT
The DNA here is from genome assembly GCA_001675575.1 of Neotoma lepida. Classification (NCBI taxonomy): domain Eukaryota; kingdom Metazoa; phylum Chordata; class Mammalia; order Rodentia; family Cricetidae; genus Neotoma; species Neotoma lepida. The sequence goes on along the minus strand of LZPO01028171.1, from coordinate 5,607 downwards.
TTAATGTGTCCGAATGCTGCACTGCTCCGGGACTGATTGATGAACGGAACTAGAAAAGCAGGGGCCCTGTTGTGCACAGAGCAAAATGCCCTCTCCCCGCTTTCATCATCCATGACACAAACAATTGTTGAAACTAAGTTCTTTCCCCTGGGGTTTTTGTTGTTGTTGAGGCCGAAGCAATGAAACAGAGCGCTACAAAGCCGACTAGATACCTTTTATAGCTTGCAGGGCCAAGTCTGGTCGAGAAGGCAGATGGGCGGTGGAGAGGGGCACACAGAACCATCCAGTGTGTCATTTGACTGGGAGCTAGACAAAGGAATCTGTCCTGTAAGAAGCAGCTTCTTGGGGCCAAGCTGGAGTCACTTTGCCATGACCAGGACACAGCTGTGGGAATGAGAGCAGGGCAGAATCTGGGACAGAGATGATACCAAAACACCAATCCCAGGAAAGCTTGAGGCTGCTCATTTGCATGCTGCTCAGATCTCTTCCAGTGAGGGAGACCTTTGGGAGTGATTTCTATTGAAGAAGCAGTTAGGTATAACTCTGGTGATGGCAGAAATCCAGCCAATCTGAGACTCAAAGGACCCCCAGAGGTTACTAGTACAGTCTCTGCCCCCCTCCATTAGGTCTGTACCTACAACCATTCTAGAACAATGGTGTTCGGTTTTAAATATTTCTTTGGAAGAATATTTCATAATCTCCCCAAGGCTCTGGTACTGAAACAAAGTCTAGCAGCAAAGGAACCAGATTTTCTCTGGACCATGGCCAAGTGCAATCCAAGATGTATACAGATGCCGTGAGAGCAGTCAGTTAGCCAGCAAATGTGCCAATATACCCCTACTCTGTACCCTCTGGTGACATGGCTTCTAAATTAAATTAGCTCACTGTTGCCTGGGGCTCCTGTTTGACTCTGATTTATTTTGGTGGGAGCAGCCTTTTTGCTATGAAGAAAGGAGGTGGGCATAAAGTTTGGCTCCCACTAAGGTTAGAATGTGACTTTTTGTTATCTCCTTGTGCTCGGATGAGACAGAGAAACTGAATATAAACTAGTTGTAAGGATGCTGTAGCTAGCATGCATTTCTGTAAATTCACAGTGTGAGTGAGTGCTGAGGAAACAGTATAGTGTGGAAGCAGAAAGCTTAGAACACATTCTCATATGCCACGAGGTTTGTCCTCAGAGGGCTAGACTTGCAGAGATACAGAAGCACTGCCTACTGAATGAGCTCAAAAGGAATGCACACAGCACACATCTATTTTGACATGTTAGGCGGTGGTATGCAATACTTTGAAAAACAAAATGGGGCTTATTAAGGGGGAAACTCAGTACCGTTATTTAGAAAGTTTTATTTCTTCTTAGACAAAATGTAACATAGAGAGTGTGTCTTTTAGAATTATTTTTGCGGTAAAAAATACCTGAGATGATTAACTTATAAAGAGAAAAGGTTTCAAACGTGATAGATTGGCTCCATTGTTATGGGCCTAAGGTGGCACATCACGGTAGGTACAGGTGTGATGGAACAAACATGTCCTCCTTGAGGCCTGAAAACAAACTAGAGACAAAGATAGACAGAGACCTGGAATCCACAATTCCTTTGAGATGCATATACCCAATGACCTAAGGACCTTCCAGTAGGCCCACATCTTTAAAACATTCCACCACCTTCCAACAGCACCATTCCAAAGACAAAGCTTTTAATACACATGACTGTGTAGCATGTTCTAGAGCCACACTGTCTCAGGAAGGCAGCCAAGACTCAACCCCTCAATCTCTCAATTCTAGTTTTATATAAAACTGCAGAGCCAGAAGAACCTGAGCCGTACAGATACATCTCCAGTCAGACAGAAATCGGGGACTCTTGGGGTGCAGATGATCTACTCATCCCTTCCCATAGCTGATGGTCGGGGAGAAAAAGTAGAAAGGAGAAAACAAAAAGTGGATATATATTTAGAACCTCAACATATTTTGTCTTCACATGGTTGTTTATGGTACTACAGTGGTGGCAATAATTATAGTGTACACATACAGGAAAGAACAAGAGATTCTTTGAACTAGACACTTAAGAGGATAAAAGTAATATTCTCAGGAAAAGGAGAAAAACTAGTATGGAGCTANTATTAGTTCTTAGCAGGTGTGACATAGGCAGAAACGACACAGATTAATTGACTCAGAGAACAACAGGGAGGAATATAGAAGCAGTATGTCTGCCTCAAGTGGCATACGCTAAAGACGGGATGAAGGCAGTAAGTGAAGGTGACATGAAACTTTATCAGGGCTGCAAAGATGGCATGATGGGTAACTGTGCTTGCTTTGTGTCCTGTCTAGTTTTATGCCAACTTGACACAAGCTAGAGTCATCTGAAAAGAGGGATCCTCAATTGAGAAAATGCCTCCGTAAGATCTAGCTGTAGGGCATTTTCTTAATAAATGATTGATGGGTAGGGAGGCCCATGGTTAGTGGGATCATCCCTGGGCTGGTGTTCCTCAATTCCATAAGAAAGCAGGCTGAGCAAGCCATAATGAGCAAGCAGTGCCAGTAAGCAGCACCCCTCTATGGCATCTGCATCAGCTCCTGTCTCCAGGTTTCTGTTGAGTTCCTGTCCTAACTTCCTTTGAGGATGAACAGTGATATGAAAGTATAAGCCAAATAAACCCTCTNCCTTCTAACTTGCTTTGGTCATTGTGTTCTATCATAGCAATAGTAACCCTAGCTAAGACACTGTGCAAGCATGAGAACTCATGTTCAAAACCCCAACAACCACAAAGAAAATCCCTGCATAGTTGTGTGTGCCTATAACCCCAGTGATGGGGGGCAGAAACAGGCAAATTATAGGACCTCATTGGCCAGCCTCCCTAGCTGAAACAGCCAGCTTCAGGCTCAATGAGAGATCCTGTCTCATGAGAATAAGACTGAAATGATAGATCAGGAAACCCAATGTCCTCCTCTGGA
>LZPO01028169.1:14755-35048 GCA_001675575.1 Neotoma lepida | reverse complement strand
ACTTGTCCACAGACTGTAGATGAGGCACAGTTAGTGTAGGATACTGTCTGGTACCACACTTGTCCACAAACTGTAGACAAGGCACAGTAGTGTAGGATACTATCTGGTACCCCACTTGTCCACAGAGGATGCATCCCAAGATCTCCCATAGGATACCTAAAATGACAGGTACTATCAATCCTATATCCACTATTTTTTTCCATAGACATAATTTACCAATTATAAAGCTTAATTTATAAATTAAGTGCAAAACTCAATTAATAACCATAACAGTCTCCAGTAATTAAAAAAATATTTTCTAGTCCAAATCCTTTCATGAATCTGTGTGNCTATCCCCTTGCAATTAATGGCTTGGTGTCAGTTTCTTCAGGGGGCCCTTGCTTAATACAGCCTTGATTATCCCTGGTACTAACTATGAGTTAGAGCAGATCTGCTACTTGTGTCTTCCACCCACAAATGTGATGCCTTTTTCATCCTAAACCCTGTCATGAGCTGTAGGTATAACTTTTTGTGTCTCATCATCAGTGCATGTGAGCTGTAAGCCCTTCCAGTCTTGTACTTTGAGGCTGTTACTAATAAGTAAGGTTGCTTGAACACAAGCACTACAGTTGCACATCTAGCTGACACTATCACTGAGACTCAAGGGTGGGTAGCACAGACAGTGTGCATACTTGGGATAAATGATGGTTTGTCTCACTGGTAGGATAAAGTGAGAAGAGGGTTTCATCGCACTACTCAAAATAGCATGTGATTTAAAACTTACAAGATTTTTTTTTTAATTCTGCAATTTTTCTTTGAATATCTTCAGATTCCTGTAGACCACAGTTAACTGAAATCACAGAAAGCAAAGCTAACCGAAGCTAAGAGATCTTGTATGTACTCCTGGCCTTTGTTTTCAAATAGCGAGATATAGGCCACGTTGCTGTTTGATATGAGTAGAGAGCGTATAAAGGACGTCAAGCAGTCATTTCCAGGTGCACACATATGAAACCTCAGAAAGTTAAACCTTGGATGAGGAGGCAGGACTACCATTTTCATTTAATGAATCAGAATCTTAGAGCCATAAGTTGCCGTGGTAATTTAAGCCTCCGAATGTTCATTCAAGTATCTCACAAGCATCACAGCTTCCACAGGTCTGGGAATTACCAGGTCTAGGATGATGGACACCCCAGTTGACAGATGGAAAANACTGGTCACCTTTGTAAAACACAAGTGTTAGCTTGCTATTGCCCCATTAAACATGTAATGATTACAAGACAGAACTATTAACAGTTTCCCTCCAGCACAGAGAGGAACAGATGATCCTTCTCATTTCCCAAAGTGCATTATACTTTCAACAGTGCTACAAAAGTCACTTCAATTTGCATTTTGTGACTGTGTCCTTCAGTGCTGACCATCAGCCACAGACTATGTTTGTCACATGAATAAACAATGTCCCCTTTTCCTATCCACTCCCAATCTTTACTTTGAAATTTAAAAAATTGAATCTAAACCTAAAATTTTATTTTTTTCCTTATTAAATGTCATCTTTGGCCAGTTTTCCAACTTGTTAAACTATTTTGGAGTTCTGATTCTCTCATCCCTGGGTCAGCTGTAGATGTGAGCCATAGGCNTTCCCCCTCTCAGGGGATATAAGGTGTGGAAAGNGGACATCTGATACATCTGGAGATGACTGCCCATCCACAGTTAGCCAGTCTCTCAATCTCTCTAAAACAAACCTCTGACAAACTAGCCTAAGATTACTAGGAAAGCTGAGTGATATAAATGGGTGCNTTGGTAGCATGCTTCACTTTCCTGTGCTCTCACAGGACAACAATGTGAACAAGTTATGATGAATATGAATCCCTACAGACTTGCCAGGAAAGTCTCCTTTCCTTGAAGCTCCTGACACAATTACCAAACATTTGCTTCTTTTAAAAAATAATTTGCTTTATTTATGTGTATGTGTGCAGATACCTACAGAGGCCAGAGGAGAGTGTTGGATTCCCTAGAGCAGGAATTATAGATGGTTATGATCTGCCCANTGTGGGTGCTGAGAACCAAACTCAGGTTCTTGACAAGATCAGCATGTGCTTTTAACCTCTGAACCATCTCTCCAGCGACTAGAAAGTAGCTTTTTAAATACTACTATACTGTGGAATGATCCTTTTGTACACTGTGAAGATTTGTCATTTGGATTGGTTTATTGAAGAACCTGACTGGCCAATAGCTGAACAGGTNAAGGTTAGGCAGGACAGCCAAACTGAGAATGCTGGGAGACAGAAGGGCGGAGGTGNAGAGTCACCAGCAGACACAGAGGGAGCAGGGGATGAATGTGCCATGCTAANAAAGGTACTGCCATGTGGTAGAGCATAAATAAGGAATATGAGTTAACTTAAAATATAAGAGCTNCTTAGTAACAAGCCTGAGCTATTGGCCAAGCATTTGTAATTAATATGAAGCCTCAGTGTGTTTATTTGGGAGCAGCTGGCAGGACAGAAACTCATGCCTACACTACTATACATCAGACTCAACTGCTCCAAGTGTTCAACAGAGACAAGTGAATGGGACATAGGATAAATTTTCAGCATCATTATTTATCTTTTACAAAGTTCTCAATATCTTCAGGAATATTGACATTTCATACATCCACCAACAAAGTTATATATTATAATTTGTGTCCTTATTGCTTATGTTTGTCCCTTTGAGACAAGATCTTGCTATGTAGCCCAGGCTAACCTTGAACTCATAATCTTCCCGCCTCAGCCTCCCAAGTTCTATGATTACAGGCCTAAAACTATCACTACTGGCTGTTTTGTTTTGTTTTCACCANAGAATATTGAAGAAGAAACCTCAACTTAATGCATTCATGGTAGAATTGGATACTTTACATTTTAAACTCTGATAATTTAATANTAAATCAAGTTTATTTGCATTTTTAGAATATTAAATACATTCAAAANTATTTTTAATTTTCTCATTTGTAAATTATTGACTGAGGTATTTTGCCCATGATTTAAATAATTTAAGGCAATCCAAGAGTAATGTGAGGGAGCAGCTAGTCACATTTTGTGGCTTACTTCAAACTGGCCAGCTACTAAGGGAGTCTTAAGTTTTGGGTGTGAAAGTGGTGGAATTCTTGAGTGCTTTGCACATTTATTGCTAGAGAGAATTTAATTAAAATGTAATAACAATGACAAACCAATTTATTCTCTGCTCTTTATGGAGGGTAAAAACAAAAGGCAGGATGCATTTACAAAGACATTCAAAGCCCTTGGACAGTCATTCAAAATAACTTCATTTTGTTTTAACTAGGTTAGGAGGTGATTAGCCACATTTCACACCCTCTGTACACAATAGTAACAGCAACAACAACCACAAAAGGCAGAGAATCATGGACTTAGAGCTGCCTATCAGTGGATGGGATACCAAGAGCAAATCCATACTTAATAAAGTAGAATTAACAGCGTTGTCCTTGTGACTAGTGGAAACATCTGACTGTAATATTGGAGTATGATAGAGAAGAGGAAATAGGGAGTGACATTGCCAATTCACAGATAACTCCAACTTTTTTGAAGTCATGAAATACTGAACCAAATTGNAAAAAAGACAGAAGAAACCCCAAGAGTTTTCTTTTAGACAGGGGAAGAGGTAAGTGAATATAAATGCAAGTGTGAGGTAATATGTTTATAGAAGTCTGACACTCTAGGATGATGAAGTCCTGGACCCTGCGAGCTTCATATACCACCCATTGGGTCTCTGGGCTCTGAATTCCAACTGACCAGAAGAAATCAATCAGAGCCTTGGCTTAAGTTTTCCTGGTTGGAAGCAGAATGGCAAGCACTATCCTACCCGATACAAAGTCATGATGTATCTATAGTAAGAAAGATATAGAGATCTTGAAAGATACTTTAAATGGAAATATTCACTGTGTACTTAGGCAGACAGCACCCTGATAGAGCAAGTCTCTGGTACAATTGGCCCATCTTAAAGATGTGAAAATAGCCTCAGAGACGTTTAGGAGCTCATCTAAGATTACCCAGCAGGGGAAGAATTATCTACTTAACAGCCTGTGCTTTTCTACCCAAGTGNGGAGAGAAGGAAACACACCTGTGAAAAATCTCAAAGAGTCTATGAGAAGGGGGACCAGTCTGGAAAGAGACAACCTCATAATGGCTCCCAAAGAAGTCTACAGAAAGTAATGATGGACAAGGAAACACAACGTGCTGACAGAGGAGGAAACTCAGTTATGAGAATCATTCGTGCATGTGACCAACAGTTGAAAATGCAAATGTCTGTGTCAACTCATAGGTGACATATTTGAAACAACAGACAAGGAAAAAGCAAGTTACTTGAGTCTGTAAGGGTTGGCACCAAAGAAAAATGACATCAGCCCATACAAGACCTTTTGATGTTGCTGTATAAAGAAGACTCTAAGTTTCTGAATAGTAATTTCTACTGTGGACTTTGAAATAAAAAAAAAACCCTTAGATATGCTGATTCAGTTTGTTGTTGNTGCTTGTTTTAATAGTTTGCCTGCTTTGTTTAGGGACATTATTCTTATTTTCCTGAATCCAATGTGGATTTCTCCACATACCAAACTGCTTCCCTACTTGGCTATTGACTTGCCAAATCAGAAACCTAACATTTTGAAAAGAATCCCCCATTGAAGGAACTTCTATTATTTATGGCAGTGACCATTGGAACTACTGTTTATTTCCTTTATATCTATGCCCCCCCCACTCCCAGCACAGTGCCTGGCACATGGTCCACCATCATTAGGTCCTTGGCCAATGCAGAAAACACCCCAGGCTGCAGAGGAAGCCAACTGGCTCCTTTTCTGGGTATAGGAAACATCTGGCCATTGATCTTCATGAAGCATTTGATGTGTGAGAGACTGTTGTTATTAGTCCATTTCTTCCACCTTGTATTTGTTTCTGTGANCTTTTTCTTTCCATTAAGAACACAATACTAGTACTTCTTCCCAACTTCTAATTGATTAAGAACACTAGCTCACTTTTCACAATCTCTTTTCCCTATTCTGTTTCTTAGTCTTCAGGCCACCACCATAGGGGTGGGGGGAGAGTCTATCAATGTTACAGTGATGATATTTTCCATCTATTTTAATCTGGAGCAGTGTGTAGAGCCATAAAGCCACAGCAAGAGACTCAAAGATCTGTGTCACCTATAACTCTGTCACTTCAGATGGTCATGTCTCATAGGAATGACAGTTATTTACAAAGCTATCCTTAATTGTTTAAAATAAAAGTAACAATATTATGAAGCGGGCTGTAATGCTGACCTGATAAGTATATTAAACTGCTTAAGGCTAAGTAAATTTTTATTTAAAATTTTATTAATTTTATTTTACACGTATGGCTGTTTTGCCTGCAAATATATCTACATATTACATGCATACCTAGCGTTCATGGAGACCAGAAGATGTCTGATCCCCTGGAACTAGAGTTACAAATGATTGTGAGCTGTCATGTAGATGCTGGGAAGCAAACCCAGGTCCTTTGGAAGAGCAGCCAGTACTCATAACCACTGAGCCATCTCTCCAGTNCACTTCATTAAATTGTAAAGGAATTTTNATTGAGAAGCAAGCAATTTCAAAGTCCTCAAAATCCCGTATGTAAAGAAACCTTTTTCCTATTTTGTTTTCATCTCATTCTAGTAGTGAACTTGACTTGAGAAAAACACTACAATTTAATCTTTGAGCTNCCTTAAGCTTAGCTCTCAGCTTTTTGGTTATGTGAAGAGCATTGGTGATCTTTAAAGGATAAATGTATCACATTGCTATATTACTGATCAGTCTGATTTCAGCAGAGTAAAATACCCTGTAATCAAGGTGGAAGACAACGCACCAAAATGAAACAGACTTTGCCTCTAAACACCAGAGTTTTGAGAAACTCNCCTGTATTACTATATTTTTAATTATTTAATAAGAAGTAAAATATTTATTATTTTAGTTTGCTTTACTAAGATAGTCTTTTAATGAAGGTTGAAACAAAAATATGGAATATTAGTCTACCTTTAATAAAGACATCCTCTTTTTTTTTTTTCAGGGAAGTTTGTTTATTTATGAGTCCCAAACACTAGCAATAAGAACTAAGGGGATATATGTTAGTGGAAGTTGGGAACATAGAGTGTAGAATAGAGAACTATAGAAACCATCACCATCTGAAGCAATTATAGAGGACCAAAGACTGAAAAAGTCCACACCCACTTCCAGCTTCTCCTTATGTGGAGAAGAGAAAGATGCCTGGATTTGCCTATAGGGAGGGGCATGGGTGGCTGGGGTGGGACCACTATATGCAGACCTGAGGGCTGCTGGGAAAATGTGTTATTCTCTAGGTTTCTTCAAAAGCAGCTTTGAAGCTATTTCTTTTAGAAATCTGACTATGAGTGTTTATTAGAAGTAAGGATATGAAATTAGCAGATCAATCATCCTTGTCTCTGCTTTGTCATACAATTAAACCAGAGGTTGAGGGGGTGGCCATAGTGACCGATGTTCCCTTTCTGGATGGACTTGCCGAGTGTAACAGACTCAGGAGATGCACTTCATTCCAAGATGATTGCTTTAATTCCTCATTATCCATCTGTGTTGTTCAGCATGATGGCCTAGCAGGACACTTCATTCGTGGTTTATCCAAAGGCTTATATTTGGGTGGTATAACTGTTATGAGGTATGAATCCTGTTCAGCCAAGGTTCAATGCAAGTAGTATCACCTAANGTATACTTTTCAGTCATCTTAAATCTCTATTTCATGTTTGTAAAATGTATTTAGGACTATCTTAAAAGATAACACTTTGGATCAGAAAAAATGCTTAACCTCTCAGCATATTTTTTATATTGTATATATATTTTTTTAATTTTTGGCTGCATTTACATGTGTGTGTGTGTGTGTGTGTGTGTGTGTGTGTGTGTGTGTGTAGAAGGGGTGTTGTGTGACAGTGCATACATATAAGGTCAGAGGACAACTTGAGAGAATCAGTTCTCTTCCCCTACCATGTGGGTCCCAGAGATCAGACTCAGGTCATCAGACTGGGTGGACAGTAAGTACTTTTACTAAGTGAGCCTTCTTGCTGGCCCCTCAGCACAGTTCCTAACACATGTTGTGTTCTCATAAATAGTGGTTCATGTTATGAGTACCTTTCTAAATAGGAAACAGAGGTTAAAGAAAAATGCTTATTTTTTTCTTCTTATAGTCACAGTTTATTTTTTTAATTTCTCAAAAATGGGACTTTGGAAGTAAAATTCCAGATAATGAAACAAAATACTGTCACACTAAACCTAAAAACCTAAGTTCAATTTCCAGTACCCACGTGATGGAAAGAGAAAATTGACTTCCACAAATTGACCTCCACACCCANGCCATGCTTTAAGAAATATTTTTTTTGTTTTCTTTTTTATTATTGTTATTAAAACATTCAATGTACAACTGCAGGAGAGATAATATACAGATATCTTGAACATAAATAGAGGTACAAATTCTTATCCTAATAGTGAAATGTTTCACTAAAGCATGCCCAGTGATTGGGCAAAACCAAAACTTATTTTATGCTGCAGACATCCTAGGGTCCTTCCTGCTAGGTAGCCTCCCTGGATCTGTGGGTTGCAGACTGATTGTCCTTTGGTTTATATCTAGTATCCACCTATTAGTGAGTACATACCATGTACTGGGTCTGGGTTACCTCACTCAGGATGATATTTTCTAGTTCCATCCATTTGCCTGCAATATTTTTTTTAAACAAAAATACTCATTCCTTGTGTCAGTCTTAAGATCTTTATCCCATTCTGTCCTTTAAGCCATTCAGTCCTATTTGTGAGGAATATCAGTTAATATTAGTTTTAATATTCTACTTCAAACTAATTTAACAACAATAAAATAAAATAAAATAAAATAAAATAAAATAAAATAAAATAAAGGGAAAATGGGGACATACAAGAGCTTCTGCTTAGAAAGACACAAAGAAAGCTATCAATTCTTCAGGGCACCAGCCAGATGTCTTCATGCCTATTGTATGTTGAGTATCCCACATTCCCTTATGTCAGAGGCATGAAGCCTAAAAGAAGCAAGGCTATTCTGCCTAAAGCTTGTAGCTCTGTTTATTCTCAGGGTGCCTGCCATGTGCAGATTAACCAATAGCAGAACAATGGACCTGCGATCACTCCCTCCTGAGAAGCAGCAAAATCCATTTGTCTTGTGGGGCCCAGGACTTGGGAGGCAGAGGCAGGCGGATCTCTATGAGTTGGAGGCCAGCCTGGACTACAGAGCAAGTTCCAGGACAGCCAGGGCTACAGAGAAACCCTGTCTTGAAAAAACAAACAAACAGACAAACCATTTACTCTCCACTCAGATTTCCACTAGCCATTCATTCAGTCTATGTTTGTGCTGTAGACTTCCATGTATCCAAAGATGTTCCCATGGGTCTGAATCTATTCCAAGGCAGAAGTCCTCACTGCTCTTTGAGCTTTAGCACTTCTCTGTATGAATTCTTGTTTGAACCTTGCTGTTGTCCTAACCTTGAACTCACTCTAGACATAAAGAAGTAGGACAAAGGAGGAAACCAATCCCAGCCTATTGTCCTCTGCTACTGTCGGGTAACTGGAATATACGGAAGTTATCTTTCCTCATGCCATGGTAATGTTATATGGTTAGCAGGTTCATAAGGAAGCCGAGTTCTCCTTCAGGGAACTCCATTGGGAGAGTTACAGCATTACAGAATTGGCATACACAACGGGACCCTTAAAGGAGAAATGGGAGAGTCAGAACCCTCAGGTTCATGACACAAAGGGAGTTTCTATCTTATGTTTGGAATGCAATGAGAGTTCATATCACGAGGCTGGAAGGCACTAGATCAAAGTTAAGTTATAATTCAGGGTTGTTTCGGGGCTGGGCTTCAGTAGGGCTGAGCTTGAAGCTGCAAATGGAGAAAGAACACAGGACACATCACATTTTGCCTGTCAACTTTATGGAGAGAGAGGGTGCAAGGATGTGAGCCTGATTTCTAGGAGAGAGGAGAAGAAACCAGGGTCTGTGATCTAACAAGCAAAATCTCCATAAACACGAGCCACTCTTTAGTAAGATGCCCCATGTTCACTGTAACTCAGGAGCCACCTCCTTCAATAATGAGAAGGTCCAACCCCGTGTAATCCTAGACCCTATCATTTTAAGATCAGTGGCCCTGCCTCCCTTCCCCCAGTGAGAACGTGGTGGAGGCTGCAAGCCAGCACAGGGCAAGGAGACTCACTATACGGGCCTCTTCCCTCTTGTCCACCCATTTCCTGCCCCCAAGGAAGTGCGGTAGGGAGGAAAGGTCAGAGGACAGAATAGTATTTGAGTGGGTGGCTTTGCTTTCTCTGAGCTCACAATGGCTCACACTAGCTCTGTATCTTACTGAGTGCTTTTGTAGGCTCCTTGGAGTCTCAGTCCTCAAGTCCCCCTTAGCCTAGCAGAAGCACTCTGACTAGTCATTTGAGAGTCCTTTACCACTGGACGGTCAGTTATTCATTGGCAGCCTCCTTTTTATAACTCACTCTCTTCTTAGCCACTCCAGGGTGTCCTGTTGCATCTACCCTAACATTCTACATTTCCTACATTTACATGTCATCTTCTCTGGGCCCATATAACGGAAGTAAAAGTTTATTCCTGGATATTAGCACTCAGACTTCCTTCTGGAATTTTCTGAAACAGATAGAACTCAGTCATCATTATACTTCAGCTTTCTCAGGCACAGATCAGTCTTACCCACCTTCTATGTGTGCCAAATGCAAGGGCAAGTCTGGATCTCTATACTTGGTCCTTCCCTCATCACTAGCCTTGTAACNGGGAGGCAGCACCTATTCCTCACTCCTAGCATAGGAGATCTTACTGGTGATAGGATGGTAAGGGATTCTTTTCACCAGTTTTTCTTTGCTTTTTTGTTTACTACCTCTCTTTCCATCCTGATTCTCTAAAGGGCTCAAGAGTCTCAAAACAGGTTTGACTTATTTTTTAAATATTCTCATCTGTGGCTCTATTTCAAACCTACATGGCTGCCTGGTACCTACCATATTTGTGCTTCAGTTGACAAGGGGGCCAGAGGAGCCCCGACTCCAGCATCCTGTTACATAAGTGAAAATGGAATTTCTTTGTAATGGTATTCATTGTCATGGTGCCAGGACCTCATCATAATCAACACTGCAAAGGAAATACCAAAGGAAGCAATAATGATCTGCCATTTGTTGTAAAACCCTAGCTAAGGTGTGTCTTTGTTTTATGTTTACATAATGGTAAAGTTCACTTTATAATGTAACTTTCCACATGGCAATTGAAATAGCAGCCTCAGAGGTTATTACAGGACTAGGTCAGAATATATGAACTACCCATATGGTTTTATGTGCTCTAAAATACCTTCTTATAGATTTGATGTGGTGCTAGAAATTTCCCCTTTGACTCACAGGGAATTGCAAAGTCTTTATCAAGAAATATTTTCCTGGGAAGAAAATAGTAACGTGCAGAAAGAACCCTGGGACATTTGGGCTTCCTAAGCCTTTCACACTATATCAGCTTTTACTTTGTCTGCTGGGCCTCTTAGCTTATGCAGTCTCTGAAGAGGAAAGCACGTGTAATAATTGGGCATTAGCAAGAGTGTAGAGGGTAAATTTCATTGCAGTTTCGCTGAAGGAGAAGCAAGCTGTCATTGAAAGTTTAGAGTATGTGATATTGGCCCCACCCTTCTGATAAATAAGGCAGGAACTATTTGTTCTGAAACTGGGCAAATGACAGCTGCGTCTTGACACTGGATTTTACCACCAGAAAATAGAATTGAATCAAAATCCAAACACTGCTGAACTTCTTTAAGATAACAAGTTCAAATATGCATATTTCAAGTAAAAGGACATTATTGCAGTGCTGATATAAGGATAATTTATGAGAAATATAGAGCCTCAGAAAGAAGGTAAAGTGTAAACCAGAGCATCTCACCCAACTCTCACTGAAATGGGTTTGAGTCTGTATCGTATCTAAACGGCATCATTTATGCGTCTCACCATGTATTTCCTATGATTGCTTAAAAGGACCCTGGTTAGTAAAATGAAAAGGTGTGATAACACAGGGGTAATTTCACAGCAAACATGAATTGCAGCAGGTTATGGGGTACCCTCTTCTGAAGATGAATGATGAGGTTTGTACCTTGTGAAACAAAATAGTTCAGATATACAAAATAAAGCACATGACCTCTAAGAGAAACTGCTCACATTCTTTGAGGGCACTGGCTCTCCACAATGACAGCCATCACCTTACTCAATCCTTTAAGAATGGAACTGCTCATCTAGTAACACTGCCAGCCAGGAAGGAAACAGACGCTCAAAAGTGCTAGAACTGAACGCTGTGTTGACATTGCAATCTGAAACTACCCCTCAGACTCTGGTATCAAGTTCACACATAATCTGAACCAGACAGATTTCTTTGGAAACTTTGCTTAAAAGTAGCTTAAATTGGAGCATGAGCACTGCAAATACCAGGAAAGCGATTATTCTTAGCAGTCCAAATGAATTAAAAAGGATTAAAATGAAGCGACTCGAACCAACCACCTTCACCTGTTTCTCGAATCATATTATTGAGGAACCAGATAAGAAATTCATTAAGCAATTCAGATGTATATTTAGCTATCTGTTTTTGTAAGCACTGGGTACTGTGGTAGGAATATGAGTTTCATGGGAGGTAGACCCAACTACACTGTCATGGAGCTTGAAGCTGTGAATACATTTTTACAAAACTTTGGCTTGTGTTTTTGTTTGTTTTGTATAAGCCACTTGGATAACCTTTATGGAAATGGGTGTGGATTTATTCAGTTTAAAAGCACCTATACACACAGATATGCTGCTATAANTAGGGTGGGTTTTTTGTGAGTCATTGGCTCTGGAAAGCAGAATGACCTAGAGTGACAGAGGATGCACTATCAGTGGAAAATGGTAAAGCACATTTATCTTGAAGAGGAAAAGGCCTTGAATGTCTGTCACTATACCCTGAAGCTGGGAAGATGACAGGCTTGTGTAGCCCCCCCAGGGCCTAGATCCTACAGAGTCCTTTGCATTCAAGGCCTCTCTGGATGGACCAAAGACCATGGAGTCTTCAGTCTCAATCATTAAAACATCTCTGCAATTAAAGACAAATCTCAACTGGAAAACCCTCAGAAAATCACACATAAAACTATTTGTTAGTTTTCTCCCTTGAGTTTTCCTTCTGTTGATTATTTTAACATGTCTGTTAATTAATGTTCAAGGGTATGGTCACCTCAAGGACAAACTACATTTTCTCAGCAGATAAAGACACTTGCTCAGGAATTACGTGAAGGGCTCCTGTAAGTTGTCCTCTGATGTCCACATGACCTGCAAGCTATACCATGCTCATAACATACATCTGTACCCCAACTATAAATACAAAAACAAATAATATTATAAAAAATGATATCGTTATCTGGGGCAATGTGAGCTGTTAACCAAGGCCTCTAGGGAACTGGGTAACCCTCCTTTGTATAATCTCTTTTCCAAGGTATGGAGTTTTCAATCTGTTTTCTAGTGAAGCCCTGGTGTTGCACAAATAACTCTAAAGGTGCACTGCAGGGACTTGCCTGGGCCTCACTAGGCTGGGGGAGATGGAAGTTCTATTCTGGGTCTAGCTGTCCCTTTACAATAACATCATAGTTCCCACTATTCAAAAGTGACTGTGGGAACTTCACTTAGCAGTTTCTCAGTTAGCATTTTCAGGTCTCTTATTCAAGTATTAATAATGCCTGTGATAAACAAGGCCTTGTCTATTCCTGCATAACAAGTGTCCCAGTGATGTGACCGCTTCTCTCTCAATCTGTGGTGAGATCTAACTCTTCCTTTATAATTTTTCCTATGAAAATATAATCACTTATTTTTCATTCATTTGTCCCTCTACTTGGCATGGAACTAGGCAGCTCCTGAAGCCTAAAATTGTCTTAGAAAAATTATTTCAATAAAAATACAATTTTTAATAAACAAAACTTGTACACCAATCTTTAGAAGCTTTTTTTTTTTAAAGAAGAAATGATTTAAAATTGTGGGTGGAGGCTGGGGATGTGACTAAGTAGTGTTGTGCTTGCTTAGCATGGCAAGGCCTGGGCTTCACTCTCCAGCATCACAGAATGATTTTTTTTTAATTTGATGAAATAAAATTGTAAATGGACTCAAGAAGATTGTCTATATGTGGCCCATAAGTGGACATAAAAATCCTGTTAAAAATCTTGACCCTGGGGCTGGAGAGATGGCTCAGTGGTTAATATCATCGAGGTTCTTCCAGAAGAACAAGGACCTCAATTCCCAGCACCCACATGGTGACTCATAACCATCTGTAACCACAGTTCCAGGAGATCTAATACTCTCTTGCATCCTACTTTGTCAGCCGACATACTCACGGTGCACAGACATGCAGGTAAAACACCCAAATACATTTCAATAAATAAATTAATTTAAAATTTCTTGACTGGGACTAGTGACAAAAATTCATCAAGGAATTAAAAGTTTGAAGAATGAACCTTAAAATGCAAATAAATATAAACCACAGCAGACCAGATAGAGATATGAAATACATAGAAACAACATTAGTCTCTCCAGGATCCAAGGCTATTCAGGTACTTATCAATCTTTATCTCATATCTTCATGGTTTTAGAGAAACATCATTTCAGCTTAAGTTCCAAATCTTCAGTTTGATCAAGAGATGATCCTCTTGTTCTTAAAAAGGCCATCTCTTCTCCTGAACTCAGTACTTTATTGCCCTTGAGGAGACCAGTCTTTTACTTTTTGGGTTTTGGTTTTTGTTTTTCTGATGAATGCCACAATCACCAGCAATATCCCCATGAGTGTTTACTGTAAGCCAACCAGACATGGTAGTAGAGCCTGAGAGTGAGGCAGGGAACACCCAGAGACCACAAATGATTCCACTCGGGTGTGGAGACCAGCAATATGAGCCACCCCCAACTGAGACCAGGAAGAGGCTGACAGATGAGTCAGGAGAAATGAGCTACTGAAGAACACAAGTGGGAGAACATGGAACCTTCTTTCAGTAAGACTTGTCCAGAGCCGAGCGATGGTGGCATGTGGCTTTAATCCCAGCACTCGAGAGGCAGAGGCAGGTAGACCTCTGTGGGTTCAAGGCCAGCCTGGACTACAGCGTGAGTTCCAGGACAGCCATGGCTACACAGAGAAACCCCGTCTCATAAAACAAAACAAACAAACAAAAGACTTGTCCAGAGTGAAGCATGAGAAAGTTTAGGATAGGAATAGAGACCATGATCACTGGGCCAGTTCTATAATGATCTGGAGGACAAGCACCCTGGGGCTTCTGGTGGGAAAGCCCATCTTCACTTCACCACAGCTTACTATTTATTTTTTAATTTGTTAAATACAGGGTCTCACGTATTCTAGGCTGGCCTCAAAGTTGCATTGAAGGAGGGTGATATTAAACTTAATGATCTTCTTCTGTCTCCACTTCCCAAGTGCTGCAAATATATTAGTGCACCTCCAGAGCCCGTTCGGAGACGGTGGAGGGGGACCCCTGGTTTGTGCATACTGGGCAAGCCCCCTTCCAGCTGAGCCCCAGCTCTAGTTCTGGGAAGCCCATGTCCTTACACACGCTCTGAAAAGACCCTTCCTAGAAGCAAGTTTCTGATGTGCCCTACATTTCTAATCTGTGATTGGGCAATGATTTTAGCATGTCACTTCCCTAAAATATCCAGAAATAAAAAGAAACATTCGCAGAAGAATGTCTGTTTTTAATCAAAAGGAAAAGCTATCATAATCAAAAAGCTTTCTTTTTTGTATTTTTTAAAATGCACCATGAAATTTTATAGCCTTGAGAAAATTTTGTCCTCTGAATCCAGCCACCTAATACTCCTGGCTGGCGAAGGATGAAAGTGTTTTGTGCTATATAAATGTTTCATTTTTCCTTTCTCAAAACTTCCATAGAACTTTCAACCAGGCCTGAGACCAACTCTTCACAGAAAGTGAGTGTCTGAACTGTTAGAGTGTGAATCGGGTCAGAGGAAGTGTAAGAGAAAGATGTAGTCTCGTACCATTTATCTAATCTCTTTGGCCATCATCCAGTAGAAAAGTTTTTCTGGGTTGGCTCCAGTCTAGTCCCTAAAAGGGAATATATTTTTTAAGGTATCAAATTCAGCTTACTCTCTTCTAGATTTGAACATTGCTAAAAAGAATAAAAGCTCTTCCATTTTTTTTTTCACAGACACATTTATGACTATCAGTCTTAAGTATTTAGGCTGGGGAAACAGAGTCCATGAAGATAGAAGCAAGATTCTATTTAATAAGCATGTTGTTTATTGGTATGTTTCTTCCTAGAGTGGTATGGACATTGTCGGTCCCATTCTTTTCTCATAGAGCTAAGCAAAAGAAACTGAATATAGGTGTAAACATTAGGGTCATGACCGGTTATATTTTGTCACAAATTTATTCATGTGGGAAGAGCGATCTTTAACTAGGAACTGTCTCTATCTCATCGACCAGTGACATTTTAATTGCCATTTCATGTGGGAGGTCCCGGCCCACTGTGAGCACTGCCACCCCTGGTCTGGTGGTCCTGGGTTGTATAGGAAAATGTAGTGGGTATGGGCCAGAGAACACACGGGTAAGCTTCATCCCTCGGTGGTTTCTGTTTGTCCAATTGAGCTCCTACCCTAGTTTCCATCAATGGATTGTGACCTGGGAAGTGTAAATCCCCCTTTCCTTAAGCTTCTTTTGGCCGTGGTGTTTGTCACAGCAACAGAAAGGAAACTGGAATGATCAATGTGTGTGGTTTTCGTGGGCACAAAAGGAGGGGTACAGGTAACTTAGGTAGTCCACACTCAACAGAGATGAACAAATAAATATAGTGAGGCTAAGGATATACACCCAGCCGAGCCTTCAATACTCATAAAGACATCTTTTTCTTAACTGCAGAGGCAACAGAGAAGGAGTATGGTCTCATTCTGCAGTGCTCTCTGTGATGATGTGGAGTCTCTAACTTGGCCAGTGAGTGATCTCTGGTTCTGTGTTAGAAAGAGCCAAGTCTCATGTCTAGATTGAGGAAACAGAATGATTTTCAGACAGCAGAAACTTAATCTGTTGGGTTTCCATTCAGATTCTCCTCAATTATCTAGGAATATTTGGGGAGGGGGGGGGGCGCATACTCAGGCGAAAGAATTCCTCAGTATCCAGCGCAACCTTTCAAGAATCAAAAGCCCCTGGCTGTGTTCTGTGACTCTATTGCCGTGAATGCATTGTTTTATTTGTTTTGGTTTCTATTATTATCCAATAACCAAACATAGAGCAGAGCTTTAACTGACTAGTGATGAAGAGAAAAAGTGAGGTCTGGAGATAATTTGAGCCCTAGTTAATAAGTAATCTTGAAATGCAATGGATGACCACTAAGAACACTACTTGTTAAGCAGTTCCTGACATTTTACTTATAGTGTTGGGCACACTTTGAACACTATGGAGAATTAATTATTTCTTTAAATTCTTTAATTATATTTTACTTATTTATCCTGTGTGTGGTTGCATGCATGTCATGGCACACATGTGGAAGTCAAAGGACTTCCTGCAAGAGTCAGTTCTCTCCTTCCAGCATGTGGGCCCCAGGGATCAGATTCAGGTAGTCAAGGCTTGGCAGGAAGAATTTTACTCACTGAACCATCTTGCAACCCCTAAAATTTAATCATTAAAAGTATAATGGATGTGCTTCTTTTCATGTCCAGCATGTGATATTAGACTCAGAACCCACACTGCTTTCCATTCACACAATCCACACTTAATCCACACAAAGTACACATGGGAAAAATAAGAGTGTTTCTCTGAATACAAAAGGGAAAACATTGCCTTTGAATTTTTATAGAACACTGCCTAAATTGGCATGTGCCTTACATTAGCCCTGTAGTGTTCTCGCTTGCACACACATGTGAACATTATGTGGGTTCACACAGAGCTTAGCTGCGGGCTGTGTGTATGTATCAGACCCAAGCTACTTCCTTTCAAATTTGGGTTAACTGTCTTAAAGCAAACCTTCTTTTTCATGTACTCTCTCTCTCTCCCTCTCTCCCTCTCTCCCTCTCTCCCTCTCTCCCTCTCTCTTTCTCCCTCTCTCTCCCTCTCTCGCTCTCTCTTTTCCCCCCTCTCTCTACCCCCTCTCTCTACCCCCTTTCTCTCTCTCTCTCTCTCTCTCTCTCTCTCTCTCTCTCTCTCTCTCACACACACACACACACACACACACACACACACACACACACAGATATAGATATAGATCCCCATTGGATATTTTAAACATTTTAATTGAGTCACAGAATGGGAGTAGAATCACAGTCTATATAAAGAAAACATTTAAATATGATCTTTATAGATTTCCATTCCTAAAGAGGAAAGTCTAATTAAAAAATAATGATATAGTAGAAATCATCTCCTATTTTTCTTTTTGCAACAACGGTTTAAATTCAGAGAGTAGTAATGAAATATCAGCAACCATTTCACAGGCTGTCAGAAAGAAAGATCTCTTGGGTACCTGTTTTGGTGATTGTCTTATCAGCCAGCACAGCAACACAAACAATAGTGGTTCTTATCTGCAAAAGCCAGGTTNGGGCTTATTAGTGCAGGGAATTGGCAGCCACCCCTCTCCACATAGCAACTGGGCAAATATTGTTCCAGTGCCTGGAGTGACCAATGAGAATCAAGACAGTGCTTTCGAATCTTCTCAATACAAGTAGTGTTAGTGTGAACAGCCTCTCTACCGCTCTCTGTCCTTTCTCATTTAATCTTTCCCAAGTCAAGAGTGTGAGCTCATCTACAGACTGTAAATACTTGGGGACTTTTATGAAGGGAAAAAATTACAAAGTTTGCTTCGAGAACAACTTAGGTAGGCATTTCTGTTTAATGACTGGCTACTTGTTCATGTTGTGGGGCTTGAAGAGGACTACAGTGTTCCTATTATGTTAGTCATGGGCATCTCTAAATGTGTCAATCAGCAATCATAATGCTTTTTACTACTCTATAAAGATCAAGAATGACTAAAATTAATCAGAAAGCATATTCCTAATCACTTAATGAGTGAACCAGGATCCTTGTTCCAAAATGCTGGCAGAAAATGTTCTGGAGTGGGTTACTGTGATACATAGTAAATCCAAATCAGACTTGATCACACTAGTTTGTGATTGAAACTTTGTTGTGTTGACCTCAGCCTTCATTAACTCCTCTACTGCCTTAATGTTCTAATGTGGAAGGGAAAATACTAAGGACTGTGACAGGAGGGCAATGACAGAGAAGGGCTCTAAAATCAAATAGCAGGGGCTGGTGTCCTTTTACAGTCATAAAGAAAGGGTTGTGGATTGAAATTCACGGAACGTGGCATTCATTGTATTTCCTGTTTCCTTCTCCTTGAGTTTTCCCCCTCGTTTATGACAGTGGTTAGTGTGTAAGCCATGATGTCCTGTGTAGCCGGATATTATTATTGAACAGGAAGTTAGGCTTCAAATTACCTCTGCAGATGCAATAACTTTGGTTATTAACTAATTGCAAAACAACTCGCTTTAGAGCAACAGTTCTACCGCCCTGTGCTGCAGGCTTTACTAATAGCAAAAAAGAAAGAAAAAGAAAGAAAGAAAGAAAGAAAGAAAGAAAGAAAGAAAGAAAGAGAGAGAGAGAGAGAGAGAGAGAGAGAGAGAGAGAGAGAGAGAGAAAGGAAGGAAGGAGAAAGAAAGAAAGAAAGAAAGAAAGAAAGAAAGAAAGAAAGAAAGAAAGAAAGAAAAGAACAGAACGAACAAGAGAACTTAGAAATTGTCTGTCAATGGGTATGTTTCACTTTAAACCAAACTGATACTGTTTTCGTAGATGCCTAGATGTCTGGATTATGTTTTTAGCTCAACAGAAAACTTCCACAATGCAAACTCACTCTGGCCACCTAAGAATTCTGTCATAGAAGCAGCATGCTTTCTCTCCCTCATGGGTTTTCAAACTTGGCCACATGGTATTTTCAAAGTGGCAGAATAATACCTTCTAGATAGGGCTTTAAGGCTCTGCTGAATTGAGTCCAGTAAGTTAATAAAAGTGCCAGTGTCCCTTAAAAACAAAACTCCAAATGTTCCGTGGACCTAAAGCAAATGCTAAATATTAGATTAAACTGCCAGTTGCAGTTTGCCGTGTTTATCTTCTGAGATAGGAATAAAATTAAAGTGTGTTGCCATAGCAGCATCTGTAACATTTTATGAGACAAAAGATCCTTTTTTCCACATGAAGATCCAAGCCAGGAGCATTATCCATTAAAGAAAGCAAATAAGGCTAGAGGGACATAATTTTTTTTACAGTCATATTATGGAAATACGAAAAGTTCCAGTGTCCTGAGGTCAGATTGTGAAACACAGCTGTTCTCATTCACTTTTGTCCTGCATTGACACCAGTGGATCATTCCTGAATATTGATCATCCTTTAGTCTCCAACACCCTGTAAGTGGGGACATTGTCCCCCACCCACATTGTTTCTCAAAGCACATTTTCGGAAGAGGAAGTGGTGGTTATAATCCTATGCTTTGGGATGCTCTCATTTAAGCTGCCTGGCCAGCTCCATTTTGTAATCTTGATTTGAGTCTCTGGAGCTTATTTCTTTGGCTTCTCTACTTTGAAAATAATGGCAGGGTTCTTCTCATCTGAAGAAGGCAGAGCGGGATTGCTTTCAGGCTGTGAGTGTCCTCTGCACTCCTTTATAACTCGCATCCCTCCTTCCTCCCTGCTCATTGTGGCTGCCACCCCCATCCTTCTCCTCAACCTCGTCCTCAGAACACGCACGCACCAGTCTCTTTGCCTCTTTAGTCTACAGGAAACTCTGAACACTTGGTAAAAGACTCTAAGTGGATTTACTTTATAAATTAAATAGAAAAAGAAAAAGAAAAAGAAAAACTTTCTCCCTATATTTAACAGCACTCTGCATGTTGTCAATAAAATTTATTCGTTTTAATTGCTGACTGGCTACAATTAACCTTGGGCTTTTCTTGGCATAACTTATCAATTAGCAGCTGATCAGAAAGATTTTAGTGGCAGTCCTTGAGCTTGTTTAAACTTCAGTCAAGTCCCAAAGTGTACATTACTTTTCCTAAAGTTCGAATTTTGAAAACTGCACGGGTCATGCCATTGAGTTCTCTTTATTTTTCTTACTATCAAGGAAAAGATTTTTCTATTCCTTCACAAATTATTATTTTATTAGTTTTTATTAGTTACTTTTTATATCTGTGTATGTGTGTGTGTGTATGTGTGTGTATGTGTGTGTGT
>LZPO01028167.1:3973-15356 GCA_001675575.1 Neotoma lepida | reverse complement strand
TGCACGTCTATTCTCTAAGCAGAGGAGAAAGAACCATTTAGAATATGAAACCCCATCACCACCATTAACTAACGATGAAGGAGGAAGATGAGAATCCCCTTAGTAGCCACTGTGTTCCAGGCACTCTTGAGAACCTCACATGAGCCATTTCAGTTCTCATCTGATATGGTCATCCAGATATTGGTCCAGTCTTAGTGATGTGGAAAATGAACCCTGGTCAGTGTGGTCATTTTTTTACTTTTTTTCCTTCATTTTAAATATGATATTTGATGATTCTTGAGATATATCATCTATGTTATTTATATATATATATATATATATATATATTTATCATAGTCACTTCCCACTTGTGCTCTTTACTCCTTCTAGACCCACCAGCCACTCCACTTCCAACTTCATAATCCTTTCTTTCTTTTTTTCCATGTCTTCATGCACACATGGATGAATCTGATTCCATAAAAAATGGTTGTGAGCCACCATGTAGGTAATAGGAATTGAACTCAGGACCTCTGGGAAAATAGTCAGGTGCTCTTAACCGCTGAGCCATCTCTCCAGGCCCTTTTCTTTCTTTTTTTTGAAACAAGGTCTTACTGTGTATCCCTGGCAGGCCTGGAACTCCCTGTTTAGAATACACTTGTCTTGAACTCAGAAGTCTGTTTGACTCCTGTATCTGCTTCCCTAGTGCTAGGATTAAACCCAGTGCCACCACACCTCGCCTCTTTAATTTTTGATAGTCTTCTTTTCTGAAATTTCGTGANACGTGATGAAAACATGTGTTTTATGAATTCAAAGCCATCCCCTGGGGTTATTCTTTATATTATCTAACTTTTAAGTTTTTCTTAAATTATTATATGCTCTCAGAATCTGAAATTCTGGTTCCTAGAAGTTATCAGCTTTAACAATGTTATTATTTGTGATTGCTACTTACATTAACTACACATAAAAAAGTCTNATTTTTTATACTATATGTAATTTGCACTTAAAATTTACCTTGAAAACGCATAGTTGTAAGTATAGAGCTCCCTTATTTGTTGNAATAGTTAATGTCAGGATATATTATTACTCATTAATTAATAAATTNAATGTTAACTAATATTAATTAATTAATATTTATTAACAATTAATAATTAATTAATNAACTACAAATGTCATTATGATATAACCACCTATATACATTTCTATGATTTGGCATTATAATAAGATGCATATCTATAATTAATTAACCCTTAAGAGCAGGCAGCAATATCTTTACCATGCTNAAAGTTTTGAATCTCAAGCTGTAACTCTTTTTTTATTCTTGGACTGTGTTTGCCTTTTGCTCAGATGTCTTAAGGCACCAGGAAATTTGATTTTCCTTTGTTGTTTATTCTTTGCTTCTGGGTATGTTTTATTTTCTTTAGATAGATTAATAGTGTATTTATACACTTTGTAGAGTAGGTTAAATTTTTTTTTTACTCCACTTTGATGCTCTATGCTTTCACTCTTTTTGTACTGAGAAAATCACAGAACATCTTCTGGGATAATTTGAATGACTGTCATCCTATCATTTTTATCCTTGTTGCTTAAGAGGTAAATCTACATTCCAATTCTTTTTTCAGAGATGAGAAAGTAATTGGGTCAAACTGATTATTATACAACCAACTAATCAAAATAAGGTGGAATCTGATACTGAGCATTGATGGTGATAATATATCTCCCGTATCACTGATTATTGCTACAATATATTGATAAAGTATTCAACTGAAAATGGGGCCGTATTCGTATATGTGTGTGTTAGAGTAAAAGTAACTGATAACTCTTGTCTTTTGAGTGTTGAAATCAGTTAACAGAGTAAAAACAGAGGAACAGCTTAGGACAAATATACAAAGACAAACAATGGCTTTTAATTTTGGTATTAAAAAGCAACATATATGTTTACCCATCACAGGCTGCAAAGAAGCTATGAAACAAATTTATTAAGTAGGATATTAAAATCCCCCATTAGAATTATATGAATTAATAAATAAATAAAATTTCATAATTATATGAAA
The DNA here is from genome assembly GCA_001675575.1 of Neotoma lepida. Classification (NCBI taxonomy): domain Eukaryota; kingdom Metazoa; phylum Chordata; class Mammalia; order Rodentia; family Cricetidae; genus Neotoma; species Neotoma lepida. The sequence goes on along the minus strand of LZPO01028167.1, from coordinate 13,326 downwards.
TAAAATTCATATAAACTGGAATAAAAACTAGACATGTTAAGTTTTCTTAATATGTTTAATAAATTAATTTTTGAAACAGTTAATTGTGAAAGTGACACATACTCAGAAAGAGGGGGAAAGCCATGAATTTGGGAGGTAGTTGTGGAGCACAAGCGTTATTGGGAGGAAGGAGGAGTGAAAATTTTATAAATATAAGACTTATATATTAAATCCTTCAAAAACTAAAAATTTAAAGTTAAAAATANACACAAAGATGGGNTGTGTTTCAGGTGCATCTTTGAAGAAGAGTCATGGTGAATATGATCAAAATACATATGTATGTTTGTATCAAAATCTCAAAAATTAATATTACATTAACAAACAGACCAAATGAATACACAATTTTATCATTTAATATGCAGCCATATTGTCAGTAAACTTATGTTTGCTGAAGTTTTCTTATCGAATATTTTGTATAATGATATGGTACTGAAATTTTAAAATAATAAAGGCAGGAATAAAGCCTTTATGGTTTTTTATTGGATTTTTTTTTTGTATTTTTATTTCAGTGTATTTTTCTGTATTTAATTTCCTCCTTTTGGTGTCAGGGGGTAGCTGAGAGACTCACAAAATTGACTACCAAACAAACTAAATGAGTACTAATAATTTGACTTTGATTCTTAAAAATGAGAAAGGGCAACTTGACAATTATGTGGGTTGCAGCTGGGAAAACCCATGCGTATTTAGGGCATGGGGTCACTAATCATTTTATGAAGCTTTCTTCTCAATGACTTTTGGTGTCTGAACAATTCAATGATAGAGAAAGATAGAAAAAATAAATATCCAATAATTGTGTCAGAATCATATGTCTAATTCAATATTCATATTCAGCTTTAATCCTTTATGTCCTTGAAAGAAATTATTTTTTTCTTTGTAGTTTTAAAACATGGAGAGCAAAGGTCTAGCTTGCAAAGGCAGTTTCTGTACGAGGAGAGGATAGAAAGTATATCAAATCATTAACTGCACATTAGAACATAGAAATGATTTTTATATCATATTGTGAGGATAATTGCAAGCCCTACACAAAACAAATGGAATAAAAACTGATAAATATGACTATGAGTACAAACCTTTGGTATTCTCTTCCTCAAGTCACTAAAATATCACAAAATGTATCATATCTTTTCTGTTAAACTATCACAAGATTACTAGTATTTCTGATCCACTAGTTAATCATGAGACCATTTCTAGTATACAAGATCTTCACTTATCAGCTGCATTGTTGAGCATTAGAAAATACTTTTGATATTTGTAAAATAAAACCTAATTGGGAGACCTGGATTTTGGAGGGTGAGACTATAACGTATTTATTGAGACTTGTTTGTAGAAAAAGGTATTTAAAGATGACTTTAATAATGTTTAAATGGAGTCTTATTGATATATTTCCCATAATTCAGGATAGGCTCCATGCTGAGCATTTTGTCAACACAAAATGAACTAAATGTTTTTTTTTTGTTGATTGATCTCATATTGCTTCGTTTGGACATACTTTGTCTTACTGGTCTTTTGCTTATATGCTATGATTTCTGGTTGTGTGTGTGTGTGTGTGTGTGTGTGTGTGTGTGTGTGTGTTTTATTTCTGTGTTCTTTCTTTTTCCATTCTTAAAAATTGTGGCTTGTTTAGTTTTTTGTTTGTTTGTTTCCTAAAGAGAGGAAGGAATAAGAGGAAACATGATCAGAACATATTCTATTAAAATTATTTTCCATAAAATGTAAAAAAAAGAAAAATAATGTTTAAAAATAAATTTCTATTTATTAAGACTATTTATTTATTTATTTATTTTGGTTTTTCGNGACAGGCTTTCTCTGTGTAGTCCTGGCTGTCCTGGAACTCAATCTATAGACCAGGTTGATCTCAANCTCACAGAGATCCACCTGCCTCTGCTTCCGAAGTGCTGGGATTAAGGTGTGGGCCACCACTGTCCAACTAAGACTATTTATAAATACCAAAATAAAACATTACGNTAAGTATTATCTTAACTAGTATTTATAACAAAATTTCATGTCCATATTAAAAAAATTGCTTAAAGCACATTGGAAAAAATGTACAACTTAAATCATAATTTATTTCTGATATTTTGCCAGTGTTAAGAAGTGACCATAGAGTTGCAGGATGGGAAAGCTTTATTTTTTTTAATATATAAAGAAAATGCATAAAATTCAAAGCAATATAATTAAAATTAGGAAATGTTTTGTATTGTTGGTATGAAGTTATAGAATTGTTTTTCCTTCTGAACAGGATCTCACTGTTTAGCCCTGGCTGGGCTTTAATGTAACAGGAATCTTAAAAGGTCTTATAGTAAAAAAACTCAGAGCCAGATNTTGTGGTGAAAGCTGGAAGATCAGAGACACAGAGCAAGCCATCCACATTCTTACATCTATGAAATCCTCAGCCTCAAGAGAGAGAGAGACTTCCTGGTTACTCATGCCTTATTACCTTTCTGTGCTCTGCCATCTTCCTTCCTTCGTAGGGCTGGAATTAAAGGCGTGTGTGCTTCCCAAATACTTGGTAGCAAAGGCATGAGATCTCAAGTGCTTGGATTAAAGGCATGTACCACCACTCCTGGCTCTGTTCCCAGTGTGGCCTTAGACTTACAGAGATCCTGATGGATCTCTGCCTCCCGAATGCTAGGATTAAAGGCGTGTGCTATCACTGCCTGACCTCTGTATTTAATATAGTGGCTGGCTTTTCCTCTGATCCCTAGGCAAGCTTTATTGGGGTACACAATATATACACAATATATCACCACACTTTAACACTGTATGCAATCCTTCCTGCTTCAAAAGCATGATCCTCCTGCCTTGGTCTCCTGTGTGGTAGGATTGCAAGGATATCCCTCCATGCCTGGAGAAAAACAGAAATTTGGTAATTACTTTTATTGTATTTTTCACATGCTCTGAACAGTGAAGCTTGATATTGTTTCTTTGATCAAAGTATGGAGTTCTTTGAGTTGATTGGTTGATTAAGCAGCTGCCACAAGGCAGTGACCGTTAGTGCAGATTCAGCTTGTTTTGTTGCCCTCTGTTTCATTTTGTCTTTGGCTGTTTTCTGCCTACAGTGGTAAGATTGAGTAGTTTTATCACATCCTTTCTATCCCCCAAGGCCTAAAATACCTACTATTTGACCTTTGAGAGAACACTCACCCCCTATGAAACAAGGACAAACATATATACCGTATAGACATTTTAAACCATATTGTAATGTACATTTTAGAATTATGTTCCAGAAAAACACCTGGACACAGAACAAATAAGCTTTCTCANANTGAATGCATTTATACTTCTCTGAGTTTCAAATTTCATATTCTTAATTTTTTATTTTGTATTATTTTGTGTTTTTGAGACAAGGTTTCTCTGTGTAGCTCTTGCTGTCCTGGAACTTGCTCTTTAGAGCAGACTGGCCTTGAACTCAGAGATCTTCCTGCCTCTGCCACTGGAGTGCCATGATTAAAGGCGTGTGCCACCACTGCCTAGCTACCATAACAATTTTTTTCTGTAAGAATTGGTTATATGTAACTATTACCAATAGAATGATTAATGTATTAATTAATTACTGAGCCCTTGTTTTGGACAGAAAATGTGTTGATAATAATAATAAAAAATGAAATAATGTTCACAATTCAGTGGGAAGTTCATCACTAATATAAATCAGTATATGAGGCTCTGGACTGAAAGTCTCTCCTTCTAAATTCATGCTTGGAAACAGTATCTGGAGAGGAGGCTTTTAGGAAGTTAATGAAGTTATAAGAGGTATAGTTCTAAGTATGGCTGATGTTCTNGGAAGAAGACAACGATCTTCCACTGTACACAGAAGGAGAGCTCTGGATGGAATGAGAAAGGCCCTCCTGAGGCAATATCATCTATAACTACANAATTTAATTGTTTGAAAAATAATTTGTTAATATGTGTCTATGAGTGGTCTCTGTGTGTCTGGGAGTGCAGGCNTGTACATGTAATGACANTGATGTGGAGACCAAAGGACAACTTGTGGGAGTCAGCTCTCTCCATCCACCTTATGGATTCTGGGAATCTGGCAGTTTTGGACTTTGTAGAATTCTTTATCTTTTATGTTCTATGCCATGCTAACAAATTGTTTAAAAATGTATTAGGTAGTAATTCGATCTGAGAATGTGCTAAAGAAAACCTGTTAGGTATGGTTTTGTGCTTCTAGGAATACAGAATAAAATGGGAAGATGTCATTGATTTAAGAGAATAGTTCTTGGCCGGGCATGATGAGACACACCTTTAATCCCAGCACCTAGAAGGCAGAGGCAGGAGGATCTCTGTGAATTTGAGGCCAGCCTGGTCTACAAAGTGAGTTCCAAGACAGCCAGAACTATATTGAGAGACCCTGTCTCAAAAAATAAAATAATAAAATAAAATGAAATAAAAAAGGGAAAAGGAAAAAGAAAAGAAATGAGTACTCTCTGTATCACTACTTTTCTAAATGAGCCCTGTGCTTTTCCTTTCTTCTTCTGCTCAGTCTCCCTCCTTCCAACTTCTCCCCTCCCCCTCTCTCTTCTTCTGCTTTTGTTCCACTTCCTCCTCTTCTTCCTTCTCTTCCTTCTCTCCCACATCTTCCTTCCTCCTTTCTTACCATCAGCAGTGCTGTTTCTATGACTGTCAGTGTATTTGTACATAACTGTATGACTTTTCTATTCATTCATACAATAACCTATGAAATACAGGAACTCTCTGTGTTATGGAGATGAACAGTTTGGGGCTCAGAGGAGAGTAAGTAACTTGAAAATCTATAGTAGCTGGTAATGACCTGTGGTTCATTTTCAAGTTTGTCTAATTTGAAAGCCAATCTTCTTACCTTATGCAATACTGCTTCCCAATCACTGTGTGTAATTCAAAACCTGTATGTGTGAAAAACACCTTTTGAAGAGCAGCAATGTGTACCTTCTAATAGTCTTCATTAGCAAATCCTTTGTGATTTCACTCAGCAGTAAAATGCTTTTTTGAGCATACTCATAAGTCATACCAGTGTTCAAAACAACAAATAAAATAAATAAAACTTAGAAAACATCTTGGGGAAAAAAACCTTTTCACATTTTAAGAATATTAACCTAAACATTAGCTTTCCACAAATGTCTGTCTTTTGTTCAATATTTTGAGTCAGACTGCCATGGCGGTCAACAGCAGCCAAGACCTTTGACTTACTTTGTACTGGAAATTAATTAAAAAAATCCATTGATTTATATATGCTCAACATTATGTTAAATTGTGATATAAGGTGGTAAATTCAGCATGGGTATGAGTGAAGTTTTTAAGCACAACTTACTATACTTCTACTATCATGGAACACTTGAGTGTAGAGATTTTATTTGTCATGTTTTATAGCTATGATGCCATATCTGAAGCCACTAATTTAATAAATAGAGATCGGTGCTTTAATTCACAGTCATGGAGACTGAAATTCAAGGTGGGCAGCCACAAAGCTTTGGGCAGCTGCTCAGTGTATCAGAGTAAGTGGTTACATCTTGAGCTCAAATTCTGATCTCTGAAGTCTTCCTGTCAGAATCCTAGAGCTGACATCACAGGTGTGGTTCCCTGTGCTTACTGGGAATTTAAACTTGGGTCATCTACCTGGGCCCCACAAATTTAAATTCTAAGTAAACACCTAATAATCTTTTCCTTAGCATTACTAAGGGTTTAGATATATGTGCACTGTTTTATTCATTAATATTAAAAGGAGCAACACTTGATGCCTTGTCAATGTTGAATTCTGGATTGGTGACTGGCATGTGTATCTTGTATACTTNTTCAGTGGTTCTTGATAATGTTTTCATGTTGAAATACAGCATTCAGTGATTACTTTATTGCAAAAGGGAATTATCCTAGGGATAATGCTTTCATGTCAATAGTTAATTGTATAGACTTTATAAATGGTCCTTAATAGTTTCTTCTGATGTTATTTCTTAAAATTGTGTCTAAAATGTCTTTAAAATATTAGTATGATACATTAGTGTATTATTTCTATGTGAAGTTAACCTTGCACATGACCACTTACTTAGTAAAAAGGAAACTTTCAGTAAGGGAACATTTTTTGACAGAAATGTATTGAAGTCACATAACTGACATTCGTTTTCATTGAGGCATACATTAAACATGAGACATTCTTGAAGATTAAGACAAATGTTTATAGGGATCCATATCCTTTGCTTTTTGAAACTAACTACAGAGATTATTGGGGGATCAGCCCCGANCTGTCAAAGGGTTCTTGAATGGAGGAGTGAAAGATTGAGAAATAATAGGAAGAAATAACAGATTTAGATGAAGAAAAAGACAGAGATGCAGGATAGCTTCGGAAGGGCTCTTGGTCAATACCACAGATGCCTCGAGTTTATTTCTAATGGCTTTTTATACACTAGCAAGGGGAGAGGCAAAAGACCTCTCCCTTTCAAAATCAAAGCACAATGTACAATCAAGTGTAGACCCTTCATAACACCTGGTAACCATGCCCCACGGCAAAGCCTCTTGTGATTAGGCCTTGAAGTATAAGACACCTGGTAACCGCGCCTTTGCAGAGCAGTATAAACTCTGACTCTCTGACCTTGAGTCAAATAATAAGTTGGAATCTTTGTGGGCTCCCACAAGAACTGAATTATTTGTTTCCTTGGTGTAAGATACAAGTCAATACAAGCATATCTTTATTTGTATCATACTCTCTTACTGGCTCTGCTAAGCTGAGGTCTAGTAGTTGATTTCTAATCTGCCTCTCTACTACCAGGAAAACAAGGCATTGTATTTTAAGGTAACTTAAACAGTGAATCTACCCAATTTTTTTTTTAATTTTTATTTTGAATCTACCCATTTTATCTACTTCCTTTTCCAGCATCTGTCTTCATACTTGCTAATTATTCATATCCAATTAAGCATTTGGTATGTCCATTTAGACATTTAAGCATCAATATTTTAACCCTTACAGGTTCTCTCTGTTAAATTTGTGTGCTACTAAGCTGGCATGCCACTTAATGGTGGTCTCTCCATATACTCTCCTTCCTCTGTAATATCCAACACATCCTTCAGTGTGCATATACTTGCCAAATGGTCACTACTTTTACACTTCTTTTTTTGTATTCCTGGGAACCTCCCTAGCATTTTGTTTCTCCCTATTCCCATGATGCCTTCATTTATCATGGTATCTCTTTCCTTGCTATCTTACTGTGTCCCTGTTCCTACTCGAACCTCCCCGTTCCCCTATGCTCACATCCTCCATCTTGTTGCTCTCTATTTCTCCCCTTACACTTCTTATTTGTAACTTATTTGTAACTTCTTTTTCATATCTCCATCTTTTCTGTTATTAGGATTCGCTTCTAAAAGAAAAACCATGAGAATGGCTTTTCATCAAACTGATGCAGGTATCACTTTATAATGAGACTATAGGGAATGCTACAGGAGGAAACAGGAACCTTGTGTAAACTCAAGGGAATATCTGTCAGCTCCGTGCTACACCCAAGATCTTTATCCTTCAAAATCCATCGTGTGTGTGTGTGTGTGTGTGTGTGTGTGTGTGTTTGTGTGTGTGTGTACATATACATATGTATTGATATATGCACTCTGTAGATAACTAAAGTGTGTTCATAATCATAAATCTGTTACTAACTGATGGTACCTGAAACCAGTATCTAATAATTTGGATATTTCATTTATATAGTTATGGTTATCTATAGAGACTGACTTTTAAAATGATGTGGTAAATTCATATTTAACACTAAGAACCAAGAATCAAGGTTGTCCCTTTTAATACTTTATGACCTNATTGTTGGGATCATTTTTCGTATCTGCTTTTCATAGAAATTTAAGACTTCCTTATTCATTTAGAAAATATCTCATACTTTGGAAAAAGACAAACACAAATTCGAATTACCTGTATGTAAGTGCATTAGGAAGGACTGCACCTTTTAGATGTGTTTATTAAAAGACCAAAGGAGCTGGGCGGTGGTGGCTCACGCCACAGAGAGTTCGAGGCCAGCCTGGGCTACCGAGAGAGTTCCAGGAAAGGCGCCAAAGCTACACAGAGAAACCTTGTCTCAAAAAACAAACAAACAAACAAAACCCAAAAAACAAAAAAATTAAAAAAAAAAGACCAAAGGAAGGACACCTGAGTTCTTTTGTTTGACATCTGGGATTTACTTTAACATCTAAATCTCTTTGAGATTACAGTGAATATTGAAGAGTGAGCGAGCATACATAAAGCAGACTATACTATCTGCTGTCATGGCATATTAGAGAGCTCAGTATTACAGAGGATCTACACTTAGTAGAGGACACTGGAGGTTTAGCAGATCTCCACAGATATCCTGATGTGTGAACTTTTTAAAATGTTGGTCCAGCAGTGCTTATGCCATCTTTTACATCCACTGTTTTAGAGGTTTGCTACTCATTTGCAAACTTTAAAAAGCCTACCTTGGCTTCTTCAACTTAGTTCTCGATAGTTCTACTCATTGCTAACAGTTGTTATTTTCCAACCTAACTTGTCATGACTTCATTTATTTTCCACATTTCCATTTTCAGAACTTCTGCTTTCAATCCTTCACTATGCAGATTTGGATTCTACAGAGATTACAGGTTCATGTACATCAAAAGCAAGGAGAACACAGTGTCCCTTGCTTATAAAATATCCCATGATTCCTCTTGTACAGTGGTACCAGTCCACATTAATTCAATACTGGTTGTATAATAGGCACACAGATAACATCATTTCTAAAACTTATTTTTCCCTTATGTCATAAGTGTGTTGTGAAGAGTGCAAAAACTAGCGTGTAGAAAGCACTTTGTGCAGGATTGAACATCTTGGAAATTACCTACACATGTTAGTGAAGATGTTCCTCCCTGTTTCCTGTCTGTCTTCTACTCCAAAATGATAAACATTATTCTCTCACTCTCCTAATTTTTTTTTTAAAGATAGGTTGTTACGTCATAACTTTGACTATCCCAGAACTTGCTCTCTATGTCAACCATACTAGCTGTGAACTCACAGGGATCCCCCTGCCTCTGCCTCCTGATTGTCAGTCTTTTGAACGGCCTGAAATAGTTTGTAGTTTATCTCTTAGAAATTTCAACAAATTGATGTCCATTCCATAGCAATTCGTTGTGGTGTCATTTCTTCCAAGAAACCTGCTTGAATATTCCTTATTATTGATAGGTAATGTGCATTAGGCCACAATACTACTGTGAGAAAGTGCTGTGATCTAGGCTTAAAACAACAGACAATTTCTCATGCACGGTTGTGGGGCCAGATTTGCTGAAGTGCCAGACAAATCCTGCTGTCTTCAAAGGACTTAGGGAACTATCATCCTTACTGC
>LZPO01028166.1:15135-27674 GCA_001675575.1 Neotoma lepida | reverse complement strand
CAAACAAACAAAAAAAGAAACCCTTTTAGGTATGCTGGAGCTTTCTTGTGGCCAAAGGAGTTGTCGTTTGCACTGTCAGAAACTTGTCCTGAACTGGCTCCTTGAAGAAGGTCCACCAGTGGAGTAGAATGCGTGCTATTTCTCATCTCCTTTCATTTGTTCGCTTTTCTCAAGCATTTGCCTTCCTTCATCCCTCAGTAGGAAAGCGGCTTGTAGGCGTGTTCTCCTACTTCCCTTAAACAAAAAGACTGACTCTACTAACTCCCTCTATCTGCAGATAATGATAGGGAACAGAAGTGGGTACTAAGTAGGTCAGAGTAAACACAAGCTTGACTCTATGTCAGGGTAGCATTGCAGTTGCTTCACTCAGCAACTTGTCAAAACTGCCAATACAGAGAGGAGGGGTTTATCCCACTAAGCTGATTGGATGTTATGAGCGTGTGAGGCTATCAGAAGAAAACCAGGGAAGCTTGGAAGCCCAAAGCAATAGATCCTGCTGAGTCCAATTGGTCTCCTGTGACTGTTAAGAAGAAAATACATTAATTAACATCAGAATGGGTTTGCATTTCTCATCTATTTACCAAATGTACCCATCTCATGACCAAATCAGACACTGAATACGGTCATTAATTTTACGTGTCCAGTTGATGTGACCATGCAGAATCCAGATATGTGCTCAAATATTTACAAGTATTTTTGTGATTATATTTTCTCGTTTTGGATAATATTAACAGTTACATTTGTAAACCGAGTAAAGTCTACTGCCCCAGGTAATGTAGGTGGGCTTAATCCGGTTTTCGAAACCTGAAGCAAACAAGAAGTTTGACCCTTTTATAGGTTACATAAAATTGTCTCCTTTTGACAGTCTTGGGGAGGGGATTTGGGCTTTCTCTTTCCTTCAGAATTGAATTTAAATATCAGCTATTCCTGGTTCTTAGCCTTCCAGACTTTGGACTGGATCTATACCATCAGCTCTCCTGGGCCTCTCTAGCTTGCCAACTCACTCTGTATATCTTGGAAATTGGCCTATATAATTATATGAACCAATTATGTACATATGCAATTTCATATACACATATAAACATCTCTTATTGGTTCTGTTTTTCTGGCAACCCCTATGTATCTATGTTCTCTGTGAGAAACCCTAGAGTGAAGAAAGAGATCTACAAACTTAGAATCTAACTAAAGAGCCACTAACATTTTTACCACTGGGAATAATGCACAAGTCAAATTTTACTTCTCAGGCAACACTGACAGGACCCAATACAGTGTACAGGACAAATAGTCCTCCAGTCTGCAGAGTCTTGGAGCCCACTGGACATGAATGAGTAACAGTTCTCACCTTTAGTCATCACCATTATATGTTAAATAGTCTTAAGGCAATCTGAAGTCTTAAGAACTAGGACAAAAGCTCTGTATTATATTTCTTCACTTCTCTGTTTCAGCTCTTCTCATAACTCATAAAGGCTTTGAGAAAACTAAAAGTACCTACCAAAGATTACAATTGGGAAGCATTCAATAAAATGTGGTTTCCTTATTTTGTCTTTGTTTATAAAAGAATTATCAAAACAGGCTTGTTACTCTGAGTAAGTCCTGATTGCAAGATCTGTCCTTGGCTGACATTTAGAACTTACAATTTCAGAACATTCATATCATTTCCTAAATTATTAGAATGACTCACTGTGCCTAAGCTACACAAAGTGGTTTAGGCTGAATGTTTATTTTCCTTTTGAGAATCTAGAACTTTTGTTAATAGAATTTGCCTGTCTGACCAGCCCCCGATAAAAACCTTGGGCACTGGTCTCTGCCCCATTTCTCTAATGGATGGCATTTCACATTTCAATGCTGGAAAAATTAAGCATGTCTCATATGACACCACAGGAAGAAGATTCTTGGAGTCATGCACCTGGCTTCCAGATTTTTCTCCATGTTTCTTTTCCTTTTTCTAATTCTGTGCTCATAGGAATAAATCTTAGCCATGCATAGAANTNTGTGTACATTTCTGTGAGTCAGTATGAATCACTAGAGTTGTATCATTGAGCCCCAGACAGATCTCTGTTTTCTTAGCCATTTCTCAAACTCTGCTCCACCTTCCAAACTCTTTTACATAAGTACCCATGCCTGCTTTGCATAGATTCCAAGCAAATGTCCTTTGCTCAGGGACATTGAACCTGGACATATCCCAAAGTAATACTGGATTTAGCATCACAGTCCTTCCTTCTGTGATACTTTGCTGGTGGGGTTAGTTAGAACATACAACCATATTTGCCTGTATGAATTTTAAGTCTATATTTCTGGTTGACACACATAAGAATAGACACAACAGTTTTAAAAGGCAAGTATCATCAAAATGTGCACCTGAGCCATGAAGAAAAGAATCAACATAGTCTCACAGATGGTCAGTGAAGTAGATTAGCAGGTAAGGGAGTCTGAGTCCCAGAATCCACATGATGAAAAGAGAGAACTCACTTCAGTGAAATATCATTTGACCTCCACAACANGCTATAGCANGTGTTTACCCTCTTAACCTCTCACAATAAATAACTTTAATAATTAAAAATATTAAAACAATGATTGGCTTTCAATAATGTGCTTTTATGTTGAAATCTCTAAGGTGAATTTGTCATAAAATCTGCATCAAAGTATCTAAATGGGATGACTAGAAGAATGTGTATTGTTTTGTCTTATAATAGATGATTATTTCCTCTCAGCTGATAGCATTAAATCCTTTAATCTTATGGTTGTTACTTTTTACTTAAATTGTATAATTAATGACTATTGCTGAAATTACTGTTCTTGTCTCAATCTTTTAGNAACAATAATTTTTAAAACATTGGATTTACTACGAAGAGAACACTTTCTAACAAGATAATTTTCTTAGATGGAAGAAATGCAGGTATTTTTTTCCCTCTTTACAGCATAGGAATATGCAAAACTCACTAAACACAAATAAGAGCTAACACACTAATTTAGATTGCTTAATGGAGGCTTAGGACTTCAGAGGACTACAAAGTCTTAAAAGTTACACACAAAACATTTTCTATTAAGTATAGAAGAAAGTATTTATTCACAAGCTCTAAACCAGCCTTGTTATTCTCAAAAACTTCCAAACTTTATTTGCTAAATAATAAGGCACAGGAAGCCAGGCACAACAGAAGGCAGGAATGAGGCACCATGCAGAGACCAGGAAGATACAGAGAACTGCTCCTGAAGTCCCGATGAACCTGCCATCATCACTCTACATTCCCTTCTTAGCTCAGCTCCGACTGACAGATATGCTGCTCCTCTTCCAGGGAGACGGAAGAGTGTGGCATGCTCTCCAGAGGAACAGGCTGGCTTAGGGGGAATGATTTAGTCACTTGTAAACAGCCTAATAAAAGAACCATGACTCTTCCTGATGATCCAGAAATGGGTCCTGCTATCCAGCTGTGCACCCCACATGCTCAATTACCCACCCATGTGCCATACTTATTGATGAACAATGTATTCATCATTTTAATCAATAAGCAGCATGCTTTTGTGCTTTATTGATAAAAATTAACCAAATTACTGATCATCACAAGACATTATAAAAAATTTTCAAAATTTTAAGATTAGAAAACACTTTCTGTGTTCTCAAAATAAATAGATACATAAATAAATAATATATATATATATATAAAGAAAATAGATAAGATTATGTACGTAGAGATGTAAAAGTCTTTAACATCGCAGAAATAAATGGGGGAAAGATATTGCTTTTTCCTTCTTTTATTCTTCTCTCACATAATACATCCAACCAGTTTCCTCCCCCTCTTCTCCTCCCAGCACACACCCCCTCCCCCAGTCTCTCTCCTCCACATTCACTCCTCCTCTGTTTCCCTTAAGAAAAACACAGGCCTCCCAGAGATATCACCCAAACATGGCATAACAACTTACAATAAGACTAGGCACAAACTCTCATATCAGGGTCAGGCAAGGCAACTCCCTAGGAGGAAAAGGATCCTAAGAGCAGGCAAAAGAGTCAGAGACACACACCCTACACCCTACCCCCTAACATTGGGGGCTCCCAATGTTAGGAGTCCCACAAGAGCGTGAAGCTAACAACTATTGTTAACAACTATTTTCAGAGGACCTAGCACAAAACCATGCAGGCTCTGTGATTGTCACTTTAGACTCTGTGAGCCTCTATCAGCCCTACTTAGTTGATCCTGTGGGCAGTGTTCTCCTGGTGTCCCTAACCCCTTTGGCTCTAACAATCCTTCTTCCCACTCTTCTGCGGGGTACCTTGAGCTCCAAGGAGAAGGACCAGATGGAGATCTCTAATTTGGGCTCTCTCTGAAGCTAATGTTTGGCTGTGAGACACTATATCTGTTCCTATCAGCTGCGAGAGGAAGCCTCTCTGATGATGATTGGGCTAGTTATTGATCTATGAGTATACCAGAATATTATTAAGAATCATTTTATTGATTTTTTTTGCCCTAGATCTCTGGGCTATCCAGTCTCTGGTTCCTGGCCAACCAGGCAATGTAGGGCATTGNCTCACTTTCAAGGCAATGGCTTCAATCAGAACTGTTGTTTGTTGGCCGCTCCCACAAGTTTTGTGCCTCCATACCCCAACACATCTTGCAGGCAGGGTAGATTGTAGGTTGAAGGTTTTTTGGCTCGGTTGGTATCCCAGTCTCACCACTGGATATTGTCTGGTTACAGAAGATGGCCATTTCAGGACCCATAACCTCATTACAAGGAGTCCTTGCTAGGGTAACTCTCATAGAATGCTAGGATTTTCTACTGCACTAGTTTCTATATCATCCTGCAAATGTACATTTTTTTTTAAAGAAAATTGGGGTTAGCAAGTTGACTCAGTAGGTATAGCCATGCCACAAAGCCTGATGACCTGTGACCCACACGGTAAAAGGAGAGAACTGGCTCTTGAAAGTTGTCCTTTGACACCATACTTGCACTGTAATAAGTGTGCCCACACAAAAAACACACACGTGCGCTCACACAAGGAAATAAGTGCAATTGTTTAAAAACTTTCTTAAACAGTTCATGAAGTAAAATAAAATAGCTTTTCAAATTAAAGTAAAATAAAAAGAATGCATCCTTTATAGAATAATTAGAGAAAAGAATTGAGGCAATCTCAGAAAAAAAATGGCCCCAAATTAAAGAGAATAAATGAGAAAATAGTTAAGTTAGAGGAATAATTTTAGGAGTCTATAGTGACTGTACATGTTCTCAGAAAGAGATAATGTATTAAAAAAGTGGATGAGGGAAAAAGTACTTCAAAAATAACATAAAGTTCCAGATATGTGGCTAATGCCTGCAATCCCAGCACTTGAGGGGCAGAGACAAATTTGCTGACTTAAAGGCCAGCCTTAGCTGCATGTGAGTCTGTTTAAAAAAATAAATATATAAGTTTTTTTCATAACTGAACATCATCTATATCTAGATTTAAAGGGGCTGCTAATTGCAGGAATAAACAAGGAAATTCTCCAATCATTCCTGTCAGTGTACATCACATCATCACACACAGAGTGAGTGAAGATTCTGAACTTTCAACTGGACAAAATAATATATATATATATATATAAATAATAAAATTATAATAAAACTAATAACACAACAATTAGCACATTCTTTTCTCAAAAGCAGAAAAAAGAAGGTGCTAGTGTATAAGACTAAAACAACACTTAGGAAGATTTTCAACTTAGAATTCTATCTAAAATCAATCAGTCAATTAAGGTTTGGTTAAATATATTAGTCATAGAAGGGATAAGCATTCATTGTCACATCATATATTCATTAAGTGGTCAAATAATCCTGGAAAAAGAAAAAAAACTGAACCTAGGGTAGTCAAGAGTAGAACAAAAGAAAATCAAAGACAATGGTAAGAAGTCATGAAATTCACAAAGTCAGTCAAAGTGCCAATCCACTTTGGCTAGCAAGAATATGGGAGGATCCCTTACATTAAAACAAAATAACCAGCCTGTAGCTTCCTGATGAGTTGGACTCTAAGAAGCAGAGAGCTTTGCTGTCAGAAAGCTTGACTAATTTTTCTGAAATGATTCTGAAATGATTCAAATATTCTGCAAGGAGAAAAATATCATTCATATTAAAACTCTAAAAAATTTTGCAAGGGAGAAATTCATTCATAACTTATAATGTAGCATAGTACTGAATTATATTTGCACGGTCATAGTAATGGTTTAAAGAAATACTGATTTAGGTACAATTTCATACATCAAGATCTTAGAACATTTAAAGGCCAGTGTGTGTGTGAGTGTGTGTGTGTGTGTGTGTGTGTGTGTGTGTGTGTACTTGAAAAAGAGACAGGATGGAGTCATAAATAATTCTTTCCTATTTTGAAGTTGTCAATAAAATATTTGATATTTAAGATTGAAAAACAAAACATCAAAAATTTGATCATATTATTTGATCATAGAATTGCTGAAGTAAATATAAGAAGATACACCTGGAAGAGATGAGATTGGTAACAGACTGTGGGTGACAAGATGTAAGAAATAACGAGAATATTTTATCATTACAAAATACTTGTGGTATACACATGTGTGTGCTCATGCTTATTAGCACATGCAAATGGGTCTGTATTATACATTACACAGAAAAATGAAGATCTAATTTTAAAAGGCAGTAAGCAAAATTAAACTAAATAAATTATGTGACCAGTTTAATGCAGACAAAATGATTGTGAGGAAAACCCTAAGGAAATAAACTTTAATAAAAAAAATTAAGGCCCAAGTAAGTTGGAAAAGCAAAATTGATATAGAACTATTTTTATGAATAATACACTTTGATGATCCATGTTCGTCTTCAAGATGTTGGAATAGAATATTGGTGTCCATTTCTGTACAGAAACTTCAATTCAAACAATTATCAATGTACAATATATTTTCACAAGAGCTAAGTAAATCAGATGAGAAATCTCAGCACTTAAATGTAGCCCTGAAATTAGAGAAGAGGAATAGAAAAAAGTTGGGAAGACATTGCTATGTAATAATACCAGTGTCACTTTCTCACAACCTTATGAAGTACAACATGGAAAGAGACATAATCAGAGGAAGAGCAGGGAAGTGAACACTTATCATTCTCTTGGGACCCCAAACCAGCCTCTCCCAAATAAAACTAGGAGCCATGCACACTCCCATGACCTGAGTCCTAAGACATTGCCTTTAGTCTGTACCTCAATGACTGTTCAGGGCAAAGCTCATACACCAAGGCTTCAGGGCTGTGTAGTAGACCTAGTTTCTCAATTATCCCATTGCCAAGACAAACCTCAGTGGCTCACACTGGAATGCCTTAAATAGCAGGACATCGTCACACAGACTTCAGATTCTGGACAGCTACTATTAGGTTGATCTCAGCAAACTTGGGCTCTGGTTTCATCANTGAGCTGGCTCTACAATCTCAGTCATCAGGCTCCAGATTTCCACTAGTACCTGTGGACTGAGCATGCAAATCTACCATAGTACTAGGCAGAATTTCATAGTCCCTGCCTCCATATCTGTTTGGCAGATTTGGTTTCTGAATCTTCCCTCGTACCTGAAAAGCCCAGCAGCAACCAGGTGGTTCTCATGAATCTAGCTTTCAGGAAAAACTCTGAATATAGTGTTGTTTTGAACCCACCCTAACAGACCCAGACTTCAAGTTACCCCTGTACATGATTGGCACTCCTGACCTCAAACACCAGATAAAAACATATCAGCACAGATTCTCAGCCTGCTCCATACCAGACTAGCTTTTAAGGCTCCATTCTGTCAAGCGGGAGATTGTATATATCTACTTGCTACGTGAAACTTAAGATCTCTCTCTTCTTTCTGTGTGATAGACAGGATTTGGGCCTGTATATAATATGCACTGGATTAGTTGCTATGGACTCATGCTCCTCTGCACTGTTCCCAAATACCTAGATCCTAAACCATTCCTTTGAAGATCTAGGTATAAGTCTGCCTATAAGATGTACCTAGCCTATAGGCTAACACTTGCACAGTCATTTTTCTAGGATTACACCAGTGGATACAGGCTCTGGCACCTAACATAGAGCAAATATCATATCCATAACCCTACACACACCTATTGTGTAGCAGTTTCCTTGGAGATGAAACTCCCCATCTTGCAGGGAAGCACCTTAAGACATAGAATGTTCTAAGGGGAGGTAAAGCATTCTATCCTGTGAGGATACTTATGAAACTCAGAAAATAAGCAACTTGGAGGCTTTAGGAAATCCCTGAAAATAGCTAGAATCACTAGTTCCATCCTTCCCTAAGCATATGTAAGTAGTAAGGAGAAACTTGTCAGACAANTGAGCTGCCTAGAAAAGACTCAGATCAGTCAGGCAACATGGGAGAAACCTAAAGACTAGTGAAGCTGCCTAGGGGAAGCAAAGAGNAGCTAATCCTCCTGGAAGACACTCAGGCCAACTGAACAACCTGAAAAAGACAATCTCCAACTTGTTGAGCTGCTGGCAGGCTGTGCAATGTGGTCCAGGTTTTAGGAGCTGTCACTTGGGCTGTGGTAGGCTTTGGTGGTGCAGCTGTCTTTGAGCAATTTATGTTCCTATAAGTAACCCCTCATCCATATTTCTAAAAATTACCTCAATAATACTCATTGATTCCACAATTCAGACTTTAGTGGTATCCATATTTTGGTCTATTGTAAGTTTCTTATCTGGGGCGAACAGACTTTTGTTCATGTCTCATCAGAAATAGTGTCCCAGAACACAGCTACCCTTATAGACTCCATTTCCAGGTCCATTCTATTTTTGTCAGTAGTCAAGTTCATCCCAGCTCTAGGAGCTTCTGCAAACTCAGAATAAATACCATCCTAATACCAGATAAGCTTTGACGTCCCAGGTCGATAGCCTACTCACCTTCTAATCCTATACTAGGTCAGCTTGCCTAAGGGTGATCATCAGCAAGCAAGTCCAAAGGCTATACCATAAAAATAACCCAGACTTTATGGACATGTTGTTAGATTAAAGGGCTTCTTCAGATGAAGGCAATCCATAAAAACTGACCTTTCAGNCCTATCAAATGTAGANACATCANCATAAGGCAAGAGGAATATTGAAAAACNAAGGTAGCAATCCAAACTAAAGNACATAATTGTGTCCAGCTACCTATCTAAACAAAATGGAGATGTACAGACTACCTAGCAATGGATTCAAAATATTTCTTTTNAATGACCTAAGTATACAAAGTCTACAAAATGAGGAAATCTTCTACCAAGTAAGAAACACAACTCACTGAAATTATATTTTCAAAAAAAGTGAAATAATTTGGCTAGCAAATCAAGGCACTTGATTCACAGGCCCTTTTGACTTGAGTTTAAACTCTAGAATCCATGTAGATGTAGAACCAATTCCACAAAGTTTTTCTATAACTTCCACACACATTCCATGACATACCATGCCCCAANAATAATAATGTTAATTCTTAAAACTTCTAAATGAAAAAGAAACTCTGCTGTAGCTGGGCTTTCTTTAGACTACCAGCTCCCAAGTAATGACATGGAGACTTATTATTAAGTATGAAAACTTGGCCTTAGTTTAGGCTTATTCCCAACTAGCTTATAAAACTGAAATTAACCCATTCATACTAATCTAAGTTCTGCCACATGGCTCATTATCTCTCCTCCATACTGTATGTCCCACTTCCTCCATGTCTAGCTGCTGAATCATGTCTCTCTTCTTCCCAAAGTTCCTATCTCTTCCCAGAAGTTCCACCTATCTTCTCCTGCCTAGTTTTGGCCATTCATCTCTTTATTAAATCAATCAGAAGGTGCCTTGGAAGCAACACATCTTCAAGGTGTACAAAAAGATTATCCCATAAGATTTCCTCCTTTTTATCTGAATAAGAAGGAAAGGTTTTAACTCTAACACAGTAAAATTATATAGAATAAGAAAACTTNTCAAGTAAGAATTATATTTATAATGTCAAGTCCATTTGTATTTGGCAAATTAAGAGAAAGTATTCTATTATCTATTCTCTCTTGGTGAGTCCAACTTTTAAGACCTAAACCACTTTCTATCATAACTTGAATTATCAACCTAAAGATTTCTTTTTAGACTTTAAAGCATTTTCTTAGATAAACAACTTAACCTTTTATGTCTCTCAACCTTATAAATTTTACATCTCTCTTGTAAGTTTCTGTTCTGAACTTGGTAACAAAGAAAAAGGTATTACTATCTAGCCTTCAACCCCCATCGGCGACCCAAGAAGGATAAAGTATTACCTGAGTAAACAAGAAGTGCAGGGCAAACAACTTTGCCAACTATAGAAATGACAGAGACAGCTGGCTACCTGGTCAGTCACCCAAGGTTCCTTTGCAACACTGGGGCATCCATCTTTGGCCTACAGGTCTAGAATATTGACAGACTTTTCTGTGAATCAGGACTTTTGAAAGACTGGCCTACCTTATCTTGGCAGTGTTTGGCAATCAACTTCCTTTGTATCCACCTGTTTAATTTGGACCACATACTGTCAGCAGTTAAGGCAAGGGAAGTTTTTACCCAATGACTAACTTTTCCACATTTGAAGCAAACTCCGTATGGAGGTACTTTGATGCCCATTTTCTTCTCTGAAGTACATTGGTGCTGCCAGGAGCAGACATATCTCACTGTCATGAAAAGCCTTATATTATTAAAAAATTTTAAATGTCATACTCTGTAGATCTCTGAAGTGCTTGAAGACTACCTATCTATCTAAAATATATCTGTTTAACCTTGAAAACAAACCTAACATAACTACAAGTTTGATTGTTATAGATGACTAACTACTAGCCTGCATTTCTTAACTATCCTAAACAGTTGGTAATCATAGCTTTCAAGACTAGAACTTTACATTACATTAAAATGAGATGCATATGTACAACACCTTAAACAAAAGTAGAAACATATATACAGTATGTTATAACAAAAATAACCTTAAATTGGTATCAATGTATAAAAATACATACCAATGTAAATATTTGAGATCAATAGTTCTTTTTAGTTTAAAAGTAGATTCAATAATCTACCCTTTTAGCCTATCCTATATCCCCTCCTTTCTTTTCACTAGATAGGAGAAAAAAAAAGGATAGAGGAAAGAAGAAGAAAGAAAGAAAAAAGAAAGGAAAGAAGGAAGAAGGAAGAAAGGAAGCAAGCAAGCTCTTAATCCAACCTCCTTTGTTTAGTTTTCTCCCTGATCATGACCAATAACAACTTGCAACTAATCCTCCTATACATTGACAAACATCCATAACCCACTGAAAGACCAAAAACCACCCACTCCACCTCCTGGGAATGTGGACATTGTGTTGTTAAAATTATTTCCTGTTTTCTGGTGGCAATAACATTTTTAGAGGAGCCTGAGAAAATTGGGATAATGGTCAAGTCCTGGGACAGCTAGCTCTATCATATGCTGTTCAGTCTCTGTGTAATCAGAAAATGCAGGACTTAAATGATGTCCTGCCTACAGTAGTCTATAAGTCTAGGCCATCTATCTCAACTAGCAGCTTTGAAATTGTCCTAGATGCAGATTTTTGAGGAAACTGCAACAGAGACATTCTGAGAGGCTGGATCACCTGAGCTACCTGTCTTCATTGGTGTCTGGTTCTTTCATTTTACTGAAAACATACAAACTTAAAGGTAACATACATATCTGCATTAACACAAGTATGGAATGTGCAGTGTGCACAAATCAGCTACAGATGATTTTCTGTTCTATGTTTGAGTAGGTAAAAAGCATCTGTCAAATTTATAATTCTGTTTGGACTACATAATCATAATCTACTTTCCACCATATGGCTCCTTACTTCTCCTCCATACTGAATGTTCCACTTCCTCCACTTCCTCTGTGTCTGGCTGGTGAATAGCACCTCTCTTCTTTCCAGCGTTTCTGTCTCTTTCAGGAAGTCCTGCCTATCCTCTTCTGCCTAGCTATTGGCATTAAGCTCCTTATTAAACCAATTAAAAGGTTCACACCAAGACATAATTCAACTATCAAAGATCATGACAAAGGAAGTATCTGGAAAGCAGTAAGAAGAGAAAAATGAAACAGAAAACATAAGTGACATACAAAGGAGTTCTAACACTCTATACATATAAGTGTATATAAAGTACTGAAGAAAATCAACTTCTAACCAAGCTACTGAAGCCATAAAGTTATCATCAGAATGAGGAGAAATAAAGGNTTTACTAGGCAAATGCCAGGCAAACAGCAGCTAAATAAGTTCAGTACCACCAAACCTATCATATCAGAAATGCCAACAAAGTTTGTTAAGCTGAAAAATACGTCATTCATAACACAAAAATTTCTGAAATTATGAAGCACACTTGCAGATGTGAGTCTTCAGTTACAGGAAAAATGCTCCAATACAGTGGTGGTATCAAAACCACACACTTTTATGCCTAAAGAAGGCTTCGCTGTGTATGGTATACTCCATAGGCAGTTTTTACCTTTGGTAGTGTGAAAAGCAAATGTATTTCCCCCTTACATAGAAAATTTCTCCTGAGAAGTCTGCTGTTAAGCAAATTTGGACACCTTCATCATCTTTTTTTT
>LZPO01028164.1:29380-41106 GCA_001675575.1 Neotoma lepida | reverse complement strand
GAGACGGATAGACACTATAGACTGAAGGGTCTGGATGGGCACACATCCTGCCAGGTTTAGGAATACTTGGCTCTCACTATGTGGCTTCACCAGATAGTGGGAGGAGAAACAGATGAGCAGCACTGGGGAGAAATAAAGTTTATGTATGCATATATATGCACATATATGCACTTTAAATGTGTTTTCAACATGTTAACAGTGTGAGCCTCTCAGAGCAAAGACAATTTGCCCATCAGAGTCCCCTCTGTGTCATATGGTAATACTTATGGGGACAGAAAGGATTCAAATGAAAGAAATTTCCACAAAGGAGACCACAGTGTTTGTGGGTAGCAAACAAAGGCAGAGTCCTGGGCACATGGAAACTGCAGTGGGGGCAGTAAATCAAGTGTGAACTGAAGCTCTGGCTGGGAGTCACAGTGCTGTGAGTCTGCGGACAATAATTAGAGAAGGTTCTCTGACTCAGACAAAGGTCATACCCTTGACTAACACCCAGGAGAACTGGCATATTCCTCATGTTCGTCCATGTATACCAGGATCTAGAACAACACTTGGCCCAGTAGAGACGACTGGCACCTGTTTATTAGAGAAAACTATACAATAGTTAGGACCTGAGTCCCCTGGCTTAGTTACTTGGCTTATGGAGTGCGACAATAATACTTAAAACTTAAGGTAGGGAATAACAGGTGCCCCCTCTTTTCTCCTGCAGACTCTTAAATATCTGGGCAATAAAATCACATGTTTGCAGCGGGAGAAAAACAGAATCCAGATTTACCTACTTGATGCATGGATGCATTATTTAGTTCTAAGAGAAAAGATAAAGTGCTGGCTTTGTTTTNCAGTTTACACGAACATAAATCAAACAGAGGGAAGTTCTAAAGTCATTGCACAGCTTTTTAAACTTCTGCAGCTCTGCTCTAAGAGGTGGAAGAAATAATTTATATGTGGCTTGCAATCCCTCCTAAAGCAGTTTGCTAGGCCTNATGCTTATTTTCATCTTCTTGCCTGGGACAGGCATATGGATTTGTCACAGGTGTTCCATGATGAATACGTTATACATGATCACACGAGGTGGCTTTCTTCAACACGAATGCAGCCTTGGTTTCAAAGTACTAATACGTGAAGGCTATGACAAGTTTAGAAATGCAGATAGAGATGTCAAACTCCAGGAAGAAAAAAGGTAGAAGAAACCAAAGTGCTTTTATTACAGTTCGCATCAATGTCCCTTCTCTCCAGCGAGCTATCCATGCTGCCACATGCTCCCCTTGAGACAGGTCGCCACATACTAAGTACTCAGGCTTTTGGTCCCAGGCACTGTTGGCAGACATGGTATAAAACCCTTGAGAAGCCTTTAATGTCTGACCCATGTGTTATGGATTGACCNGGCCAAATGTGGTCATAGCAGTTCTTAATAGAAAATGAGGCCACAGCTGCTCAAACTGACCGGACACCTCCATGCCTCAGAGCTGGAAGTGGAAGGGAAGCCAAAGCAGAAGTTTTTCTTTTTCTTTTTCTTTTTGAAGATGCATTTTTGCATTTTCCTCNATGGTGTCACTAACAGCCCCTAACTCTGCTCCTACTCAAAAAGGCAAAGAGAAGGGAAAGAAGGCACATCCAACCACCATCCTCCTTCAGCAAAGTTCTCCCTCGCTAGCCATTCTGCCAAAGTTCATTAGCTGAATAAACCATTCTCCCCAGACCTCATCTTTATTCCTCCCTCCCCACCCTTCCCCCTCCTTTCGTTTTAACCTTTCAGTATAGAATTAAATCTTTGTGATATTCAGCACATTAAGGAACTCTCACACAGCCAGGCCTAGCTCCTGGGCCCCTGGCAGGGCTGACTTTGTGGGCTGCATTCCAATTCAGTGAGGTGGCAACAAGGAGACCCTCCCAACAGGCCCTGCGTCTGCATGTGAGTCACACCACAAGCATGCCCAAGAAACGAAGGAAAGAGCAAAGAGGCACAGGATTGGGAGTCCTCAAGTNGGAGTCAATCAAGATCTGGGANACTCTGAGAAGACAGACATTCATCTGTGGTCCCACAGCCTCTCTGTAAGCAGAGCTGTATCAAGAGAGTGTACCAGAAGAACGACATTTCACAGCATCTTATGAGATGGTCTCAAACTCAAACAAAACAGACCCAACCCCTCAGTTCCTCACCACACTCCGTTTTGTTCCTACCCTGTAAACAAATGAGCAAATACATGAATGGCNGAATGAGTGAGAGAAGGAAAGAAACAAGTCCTTTTTAACTACAACCAATCATATATAGATTTTTATGGGATCTGAAAAAATGCTGCAATTATATATATCATGTTAATATCCTTATTTACACATGGAGGTATCCACAGAGAGTATAGTACATTCAGAGGTAAATAACTGAGGGCCAGCAATATACTCTGATATGTACAAGAATATTTTAAGGAAAAGAGAATAAACTTTTCTTATTTTCTTAAGGTTTCTTCTGCACCTTAAGAACAGGTCACTTTTCTATTAAGACCTATCCTCTTGTTTTAAAAGAACTATATTCATTTTACATTTTATGAGGACTCTACTTATAACTCACTCGGCAGCTGGGGAAGTAGAAGCAATTACAACCCAGGTAGAAGCATTGTCAGTCAGACTGTGTGCTGCTAGGGCCATCACACACTTCAGCAGAGAGACGCCTGCAAGGCCCCTCGTTAGGGCGGAATTCTTCACAGCTCCCAGNAGCACTCTGTCCTCCACAGTTATACAAATGAAATGTTTGATTTGGTGACAGCAAACTCTCCATATTGCCTTAGCTTTGTAATTTTTGCGTTAGGGCTGGAGAGATGGTCCAGTTGTTAAGAGCACTAGCTGTTCCTGCAGAGGACCCAGGTTGGATTCCCAGCGCCCACATGGCTGCTCACAGCCACCTGTAACTCAAATAAATAACAAATAGCCTTTATAGTCCATAAATGTCTATTCATTCTGTGAAATAGGAAGAACTGTNTTAGTCTTCTGAAATTACTAAAATACTTCAGCTATAACCTGCTATGCTCTTAATTATGGAAACTGGTTCCTAGTTCCTTGGAAACACATTCTTTAATTAAATTTTTAATCACTGTGATCTCTGCACACGCTCACCCCCAACAAAAACATACTGTTCACAAAATATTTTCCTATTTTTTTTTTCCTGAAAGGGTCTTTTCCTAAAGTAAGTCTTAATAATACAGATTGGCACTTAGCTTTTTTTTTTCCTAGAAGTACTTTAAAAGTCCAAGTAAAAACACAGAGAGCGATACTTTTCAGAATTGCGACCAAAGGCACAAGAAGACTTTAGAGAGGACACAACTTGGGAGCCTCAAGTTCCAGGAAGATCTGACTCACCAGCCCCAGGACCTACTGGGCTGCCTCACTGTCATGTCTCAGGCCTTGTTAGTCAGCTTCCCTCACTGGACCCAGAATGTGAGATAATTAGTCTACGAGGGAAAGGTTATTAAGATGGGATCCATGATCTCCAGTTCATTGCTGGAGGCAAGACCTATCATAGAGGGAACAAGTGAAGGAANGAAACTTCTCACCTCATAGCCTGGAGCAAAAGAAAGAGTAGGGACTCACAGTCTCCTGTTAGAGAGCTCCCTAATTATCTGAAGACCTCCCATTAGGTCCCACATTCTCCTAGTAATGTCAACCTCATGAACAAGGCTTTTCTACACAGGCCTGTGGAGATACTGGAGACCCACTTACAGCAGATGCCCTTGAACTCTGGTCATCTGGGGTCAACAGCCTCAACTTTCCACCACTTGCTTTCTACTGGAGCACACAGCAGCCATAGAAATAAAGCTCATTTTCCAGAGATTCCAGCATTCTGGTTATCATGTGACCCTCAACATGGAGACTCTAACTTTGAACATCGAAGTCACCTATACTTTAATTTGAAATTCAGGTTTGAAAACAGGTTTGATGATGAAACCACTGACCCTTTGTGTCTTCCTTTTATAAATAATAGTCAATATTGCCAGCGTTACAAGGAAAGTTCATAAAACGGGCATTTAAAATAACCNTGGGTAGAATGGTGGCCACTAGACACCAGGCCGGGGAATGAAGACAGATGAAGTTAGAAGAGGGGTTACTAAAAATAGTCAGACGTGAGAAATTCCTTTTGTCTTCCTATATCAGACAGAGTCAATACGGGCTGTAACAACTTACGACACATTTCACAATCCCTACAAGGATATGCTAATTCCCAGCACACAGGAATGATTACTGTCGGAGGACATGGCAATAATTTTTACCTTGATTTGATCAATGTGAATTGTATATGTATACTCAATTATCATACCATATCCAATCCACATGTAAATACTATGCCTCAATAAAAATTCTAAGCGGGGTGGTGGTGGCGCACGCCTTTAATCCCAGCACCCAGGAGGCAGAGGCAGGNNGATCACTGTGAGTTTGAGGCCAGCCTGGGCTATCAAGTGAGTTCCAGGAAAGGCACCAAAGCGACACAGAGAAACCCTGTCTCGAAAAACCACAGGGGAAAGAAAAAAAAAAAAACTAAGCCAAAGGATTATTCAAAAAGAAATTCCTCCTCATCTGNCAGAAACCACCACAGCAGCTCTTAACAGTTATCACAGCTAAGTGTTACCTGAGCGTATCAGGACAGGCTTTGTGGGTACAAGGTTGGGGCGCCCTGTGACACTCAGGAGCAAAATCAATACCTCAAGACTTTAAGTAAATCTTTCAAAAGAATGTTCCAGAAGCTTGAACGGCTTGCATCTCTCTGTGAATGTAAGAGACCCTTGGAAGAGATGAGCACACAAGGTGAGAGAGAGGATCTTCTGGGGAAGGTGTCGCAAACCACAAGCAAGACAAACTGTTGCAA
Organism: Neotoma lepida; assembly: GCA_001675575.1. Lineage (NCBI taxonomy): Eukaryota > Metazoa > Chordata > Mammalia > Rodentia > Cricetidae > Neotoma > Neotoma lepida. The sequence goes on along the minus strand of LZPO01028164.1, from coordinate 36,257 downwards.
ATTCTCCTGTCTGTGTTTGCCTGCATTATTCTCTCAATCTGTTTTCTTAGCCAGGAGATTGTTTGTCCTGGGAAGATGTCTCTTTCTTTCTACAGTTGGATCTCACAAACAGCAATATCATGTGACATTTTTATTTTTCTTCCAATTAGGAAATAGTTTTGTGATACAATTGAAAAGGCACTGGGCTTCATCATTTCTGTTTTGCCGGGGGTGGGGCAGGCATTTTTATTTCTGGTGGTCGCACTATCCAATAACTGTCTATCAGATCAGACAGACAGACAGGCAAACAGAAAAAGTATGGAATCGTAAGTGTATTTGTCAAATCCTCTATTTGTCCCCTAAGGACAGGCTGTCAATCACAAAGATCAAAAAATTAAATTAAAACTTTAGTTGCCAAAATTGCTCAGTTTGGAAGCATTAGGCTGAAAAGCACACTTCAAAATAAAGCAGTTATTCTTAGATCACGATATTTACTTAGATTCCTAAGTTATAAACATAATGCTTCCTTTCAAATACTTTACAAAACACAAATAATTTAATTTTGTGGGAAGATTACTAACTAATCCCATACCTTTATACCATGGGCTCCCAGTAACTAATGACACACATACTATGGTGAACCAGCGTCTAGCATTATAACCATGCCTATATACTGAAATAATTTAAAAAACTATTTTCAATGGCATTTAGATTTTATTGACAGTGTGTTGTTGTATTTTTTTCTTTTAATAAGTATAAAACCAGATGTTTCACTCTAAAAATCATTTCCAAAATAAGAGAGTCACGTGGCATGCTTTCCTGTAAACAGAATCCACGTTCGACCTCACTGTAAACATTGAGGTTACTAATGGACGCCTTCAGCTATTGGTTTTGCCACTACCAGTGCAGTCCCACAAAGAGAGCATATCCAAAGACCAGGGAAAAGTGGAAATGGTTTCAGACTGACACAGTCTGAAGGCTGACNATACATAACAACCCTCTTANATGCACACAGGTAAAGCAACCAGAGGCATGGGAACACAAAGAAGAGTCTGGTAGACTTCCCACTAGGCTACTGCAGTAAAGCAAAGTCTGGGCTGACTGCGAATGCCTGGCTTAGAGTTTTTGCTGTTACTTTATTTTTATTATTGCTTGAATCTTCATGCTGTAACCCCATCTCATGCCGCTTTTAGTGATATTTTCAGGGATAATCAGGGCTTGGTAAGTGATAGGCAGTTAAAGACCTGGACACAAGTTTTAAGGGAAGCTATGCTCCTGCAACATTTCCCCATCCAAATAGCAGCAAACATGCGCCACGTTTTCAGAGTAAGGCACAACAAATTCCGAAGAATCGGCATGGTACAGTCCACTTCGTGAGGAAACAGAGTGGGGAGTGGTCACAAGTTGTGCACTAAAATGCGCTCGGAAAGTTCTCTCTCATCTCAGACTTTCTCCCTCAGCAGTTTATTTGGGGTCAGGAGCCTCGTTTGTAGGTGAAGGGTGACAGTGGCATGAGGTCAACAGTGAGGCAGTGAACCTCCTCTGTACCAGCTGCCTATAAACCTGCGTCTGTACATAAATATGGTGGATAACAAATTCTAAGGGACTGCATATTAAACACTTACCCAAACTGCAGTTACTCCTATAGTAGCTTATGCATTAAGATGAAAATAGAACCACAATTATGGGAAATGACACAATAAAATGAAAGCTTTTTAAATGAATGCTTCAGTGAATATTAGAAAAAATTAGATTTCCTCTTTAGAGTCTATATTACTAATTATGAGAATGAAGTTCTTTTTTCTTTTATTTTATTGTTTTTTTTTAATGGTGTATGGATTGTGTGTGTGTGCGTGTGTGTGTGTGTGTGTGAAGTATGTACTTGTTAGTGTGCACATGTGCATGTAGGTACACCAAGTGTGTGTGTGCATGTGTGTGTATGTGTGTGTGTGTGTGAAGTGTGTGTGAAGTGTGTGTGTTTTTCCTTGACCACTCTCCATCTTTATTTTCTGAGGCAGGGTCTTTTGCCGACTGACTGGCCAATGAGCTTCAGGGATCTGCCTGTCTTTGCCTCTTCCCCACAGAACTGAGGTTACAGACACCTGCTACCACACAGGGCTTGTATGTGGGTGCTGGGGATCCAAACCCAGGTCCTCGTGCTTGCACAGCAAATACTTGACTGACTGAGAAAAGCCCTTTGCTTGTTTTTTAAAGACAGAGTCTTGCTATTTAGTTCTGGCTCCTCTCCAGCTCAGACCAGTGGCAATCCTCCTGCCTCAGCCTCCCAAGTGCTGCAATACAGGCATGTGCCACTGTGGTCAAAAGAATAAAACTTTAAGGAAGCAAAAATAAATGAAAATTGTGAAAATGATAAACACTGAGGGTGAANAATAAATCAAAGTAATCAGCAAGCTACTTGGGTCTCACATTGACAATCTTAGTGGGGGTGACGAAATCCCATCCACACTTACTCACAAGGCTGGAGNGGAAGGCACACTGCCAAGTGGGCTACAGAAAATTTATCACCTGATTATGTGCCACCTTGTATTCACATAAATAGTAGCAAGATAACATCCAATTTAATAGCATGGAGATTTTTACAAAGCTAATATGTGTTGCTCCAGTTTTTCAGGCTAATGAAAATAGCTGGGTATAATTGCAGAGATTTGGAACCTGTGTGACTNTCATGTCTTAGAGGGCATTATAAATTCCCAGAATACTTCTGAGAACTCAGGAGCAATAGAGGAAAACCTCTCAGCTGATCTGCATACTGGAACTGTATTTTATTTAGATACTGGAGCTGTATTTTGCACTCCTAAGTTGTTGTAGAAAGATTTACTAGGGTAGGAGCGACACACAGCAAAGCACACAGGTTTACACCNTGTAATCTTGTAACTTCAGTCAGATAGATACCCATGAAACCAAGGCTACAATCAAGATAATCAGCATGTCTGCCACTTCTCAGAAGTCCTTTGTGCCAACTTGTAACTCATCTCCCTCCCCTGCCAGAATCCCTTCCTTCCTGTCTGAACCTTCCTTCCTATTCACCACTCTCCCTCTCACGTCTCTCCCCCTACCATCCATCTCCCCTCACCCACCCCTCTCCTCCACCCACACCTCTCCCTCACCCATGGACAAACACTGATTTGTTTCCAGTCATTATACACTAGTTTGTATGCTAGAGTTGAGAGAGTGCAAATGAAACAATGCAGTAGATAATCTTGGCCCTCTGTCATGGAGCGTCTTATCTTGGGAGTCCCCCACATTGCATCTATCAGTAGTTCATTCAGTCACTTGGTAAAAGCCCAAGATATGATACGCCAGAACTGGCTCACACACTCATCTGTGAGTAACATCTGTGCTCCTTCTAGGTTTTAGCTATTAGGAACAAAGTTGTAANAAATATTTGTGTATAAATCTACATATGGATACGTTTTCTTTATTATAGGAATACACCTAGAATTCCTTGCATGAATTGTACTTAATTGCATGGTACTTAACTTCTGAGGTTAGTNCCAAACTNCTTTCCAAAGGGAAATTGTAGAATAGACTCCAATAAGATCTTCTAAGACTGACAAAAATGCTACCCCTCCCCCAAAAGAAAGCTGGGGAAGGAAGGAATTGGATGTGAAATTTCAATGAAATGCAGTGGTTTTCAGAGTGAGGTCTGGGGAGGACTACTTTTGTAATTCCCATAGACAGTTAGTCCTAGTTTTCACTACATTGACACAGACGAGCAGTACCACCCTCCTCTTCTGTCATGAATTCTTCCTTCTCCTCCATGCGCACACTTAGAACCAAAGAAAATGCCAGTGACTCTTAAGAAAGCCCTTCACAAAACACGCAAAAACTATATTAATTAGTGTCAGCCCTGAATTATGCCTGTTTTAAACGTTCTGATAAAATGGGAACTTTGTATTTTTCCTCTTAGGATGAGGCAGCTGTGCCATGGGCTTTGCCTATCTTCTTGCTTTCTGTCAGTCCAGTTTATAACCCCCCAAAAAACATCCTTTTCACCTAAAGAATGAACATCAATGTGTTGTTGTTCAGACCTGAGTATTTGGCAAATGTTTTCTTTACGGTGAGGAAAGCGAGCACAGGGCTGACAAGGGTTTGTTNTCAAGAATAAAATAGGAACTTTCAAGGAAAAATAAGATTTTTCTATACAGTGTTTTTGGCCACTAATCTATCCTGAAGGCTGCTAAGAAGAGGTTACTAGTGGTGTTAATCCATATAATTTTGTGTTACAAAATGATAGATGCCAATATTGGTAAAGTCTATACCTAATTCAGTAAATCAATATTTTTCCAAGTAACTAATACATGACATTATAAAACTACAGATTGGTAAGGCTTCCTCCTGAAGGTGAGCGGAGCTGGTATATTATTGGTGCAATATACAATACATGCACTGTGTATTTCCACAGCCAGAGGAAAACAGCAGCTCATGGGTACTTCATTAATCAAACTTTAGGAGACAATCATTTGTTGAACTGTACAGTGGAATCATAAAAGATTTTAATTATTTGAAAATATTATTAAAATAATGCTATTTTCTTCAATTGTAGATATGTGTAATCTCTTATCTCCCTCATATGTGTGGTCAAAGCAACTTCTTGCAATAAACTGAGTGTACAAACAGATACGGAAATTTAAATGTCCTTTCTTAAACTAGACAGATGTTAAAGAAATGATCACTACAAATCTTATAAAATAATGATGCTCTTAGCCCGATGTGGGAGAATATATTTATAAAATATACTAAGTTTAATATTATTACTATTTTTTGAAATCACCATAATGTATTGATCTATTTTTAACCAGAATATTATGCAACACATGACTGTGCAGTGGAAAGTCTGGTCAGTCAGTTAATATTCAGGTCCACTCAAATTGTTAATTTTATGTAAAAACACCTTTACAAGAAGTATCCAGAGTAATATTTGAGTAGATCTCTAAGTACAAATATAGTCAAGTTGACATATATGATGACTCCAGGGTATGGTACAGGAATTTCTAGCAGAAGTGTATGTGCTCAGAGGTATGGAAATGGATACAATGCATACAGCCCTTTGTCTCATACTAATACACAGAAGANGATAATAATGTCATACAAGTATGTCGAGAATAGGAGACGGTGGACCGGCAAGATGGCTTAGTGGGTAAAAGTGCTTGCCACACAAGCCTGACAATGTGAGATTGATCCTCGGAACCATGGTAAAGACAGAAGGAGAGAACGGACTTTACGAAGTTGTCCTGACCTCCACACACATGCCATGGTATGCACACACACACATGGACTGTCCTCTGGAGGTCAGTCAGCTCCTTACAGTAACAACCTAATGAACAAGGGGACCAAGAGGACACGGTGTCAATGGGGGACAATAAGCATGAACCACACAGCACGGATGGGCTCTCGCTCACCGGGCTCCTCTAGCTGCTGCTCTGAGTGCTCACCCTGCCAGGGCCAGAGACTCATGCAGAATCTCTAAGATGGCCAGTTTTTGAAAACCCTGCTAGCCAGCTGGTGGCAAGTCNTTACCTCAGATCCCTTCCCCTCTGAGAGAGTAGAAATTCATAGTCACCTGCAGTGACATGAAGAGTGCCCTGCCCGGCCCAGTGTCTCTGCCAGTGCCACCAGCAGGAGACCCACAGGGTGCCTGATGTACTGTCATGGTATACATGACATTTCCTCAGAAGAAAGGACCCNTTTGGTAGTGAAGGAAATGCAAGAATAGATAGGATATAGAGTTGGCTAGCTTAAAAATGTATTTCTATGACCCTAAAGTAACCATGTGGAATGAGCTAAGATGTTAGGAAAAAGGACATTATCTGTCAGGTGAGTGTGGTATTGCCCTTCATGGTATGATGGCACAGAAAGGTGAGATATTAGACAGATACATGATAGATAGATAGATAGATAGATAGATAGATAGATAGATAGAGATAGATAGATAGATAGATAGATAGATGATAGATAGATAGATAGATAGATAGATAGATAGATAGATAGATAGATATAGATAGATAGATAGATAGATAGATAGATAGATGGATGATTGATAGATAGATAGATGGATGGATGATTGATAGATGATAGGTAGATAGATGGATGATAGAAGAGAAATAAATAAAAATTTAAAACTTTTGCTAGCTTTTATTTAAAGTAAGGAGGCTGTAACATACATAAGCCAGAGTTCTTTGAAGTCTTCAATGATTTCTAAGCATACAAAACAGTCTTGAACACAAACTGTTTGGAAACCCAGNGACACCCAAAACCTTATGTAGCTAAATATTCTGAGAAATAGTTCCAGAAATATCCCAAAAAATTCATAGAAAAAAGACTGAAGAGAGANGTCTACTGTTCACAGGATCTGCAAAGTTGTGAAGCTCTAAGTAACGTTANTCTTGGCATTTTGTTACAGTTTTATAAAATGAGTACCGCTTGTTTAAATCAACAAACGAACATCGGAAGTGAGTCCCTCAAAGGTGGCAACTGGTCTGATCAAGGGAAGAAACTGCTGTTACTGCCTGCTTCATCCTTAGCTGATTCCTGCTGTTCTTCTCTCCCTGCTAAAGCTTCCCACCATGCCCATCTCCGCGCCTCAGCCCCTGCCTCTGGTTCAAGGGTTCCAAACACCATCTGAGATAGAGAAGGCATTGGCTCTCTGCAAGTATTTAACAATTATTTATTAGCGAGCACGGCAATGTTCTGCTTTGCAAAAATCACAACTACAGCTGGTTCCACATCACAGTCAGTTAATCATTGCCACTTCCTGAGTGAGTCTGGATTTTCAGCCTCCCCACTGCACAGCCAGCAATAGCTGTGAGGTATTGTCATATGGAGAGTGCAAGATTAGAGTGACTTGTATTCTGGGTGCACACAGACACCGAACACC
>LZPO01028164.1:3583-26625 GCA_001675575.1 Neotoma lepida | reverse complement strand
AGGGATACTTAAAAGAATCTGGACATTAAAAAACCTCAAACAAACAACTGACTTTCCACCAGACTTATATAGCCCCTGGAATTACCAAGACAGACAGTATCCCATGAATAATGAGTGTCCTGAGTGGAAAGCAACACTACCACACTTGGATATGGTATGGTCAAACCCGCATCCCTAATCTGGGACCCAGACTGCAGGGCTCTTCAACAACATGGAGCATATTCTCCACACTAGGCTCAGCATCATCCACCCACTTCTCACCCCAACTGAGTAATTCAAGGCCTGAGTTCTTGAAGTCAGAACAAAGAAGCAAGAAGAGTGAGTTTCTGTTCTTCACATAGAATAGTGTTCCAGCCTTGTTCTTCTCACCCTTTACGAACTACTACTAATTTTCAATAGGATGGAAAATAGAAACATAAAGGAAAGGGAGACATGGGGGTGTTGTTTAACAATTTCCTCTGAGATGTAACNGTCCAGCTTGGAGGGAAGCTGGTTAAAGACATAGGATGTGCTAAGGGAAGTGAAACACTTCATCCTACAGGAAAGCTCCTTAAGTTCAGTAGGTAAACAACTCAAAAGCTTCAGGAAGTCCCTGAAACTGACAAGATTCACTAGTCCTTTCCCTCCCTGAGCATATATAAGCAGTAAGGACTGCTGAGTAAAGTTTTTAGACAAGCCCAGCTGCCTAGAAAAGATACAAGCCAGTTTAGCTGCCTGGGACAAGCAGAGACCATCTGAGCTACCTGAAAGGNTCTGCGACTTGGTTGCAGGCTGTGCAGAGCGCATTCCAGGTTTCTAGACTTCATGAGNGGTCACCCATGTTGGGGTGAGCTTTGGTGATTNAGCTGCCTTTAAGTCATTTCAGTTCCAGTAACCCCTCACNCATATTCCTGTAAGTAACCTCAATAGAAATCATTGGTTCACCAAGTTGGGCCTCAGTGGGCTTCTTACTTTGGTCTGTCACAGGTTCCCTAGCTGGGGAGAGTAGATGTTTGATCACAAGTCCAAAGAACAGTGTCACATAACAGGATGTGGGGGAAGACAGTATACACACCATTCTTTCATCCTTCTTCCTCAAACTCTACTGCCTCATCTATATCCATCCTAATTTCTTAAATCAAAATACTCATACCACCTTATTCTAAATCCCTCCTCTTCATTTTAGCCAGGTGCCAAACTATAGCAGTCACATGATCAGAGTTGTGACAGTTGCCTCCACTACTCAAGCAAAGTGGAAGGCTCAGATTTCGCAGCTNTGGAATTTCAGTAAGTACATACTTGGTGGGTTGTATTTAATATAGAAGCCTGACTCTTTTTGGAAATAACATTCTCCAAATTACAAAGCTACACAGGGCTGTTATTCAGGGCACATCTTGAGTGGAACAGGTTGACCTGTGGGCACTCCATCCTGAATATCATCCAGTATCTTCTTCAGTTCCAAGTAAATGCGTTTTTGAAGCTCCACCCACTCCTTTTGTGGGAGCATTGCTGTGTGGAGTTTCATACATGGACTCATCAAGCGGAAGGATAAGAAAGTGTGGAAACCAGAAGCACGTTCTTCAAGACAGAAGGAGAGATGCTATTTAAAGAATCTGGCTCATAGGATGTTTTCTATAATTATGAAAAGCAAGACCAGGCATTAGACACAGTTCAAATTATTGTTCTTCCAAGTATCTCTGCTTTCAGTTTCTATAAACAAAGTACAATAGAGTGTATAAAATTACTATCATTATATCTGGTGGGTGCTGAGATTTAAGCTGTGTGAAAGGAGGCAGCCCGCAGCAGCATCTGCAATTCCAGCTGCTTGGGAGACTTAAGTGGGGGATTTTGAATTTGAGGTCCCTGTGGGCAACATGGGAAGACCCTACTTCAGAAAGAAAAAAAAAAACAAACATGGGAGAATGTTACTAAGACATGGTTATAGTTATTTTTAATAGAATTTTAAATTGTTCAAGCTATCATCCCTAACACTAAATCCAGAAAAGTGAAATATTTGCTTGTTTTCAGACATGAATTCAGCAAGATCTTTAGAGATATTTAAAATGCCTAAAACAGAAATGACTTACTGAAAAAGCATAATGAATTCTTCATTTTTTTTGCAAGTCAAAAAATAATAAAATTTTGTTAACAGGGAAGAATTGATAAGATTAGGTTTTCAGAGAAAGAATGAGAAGAGGAACTTGGCCAAGAAGCTGGCCACACATTGGGGGACAGACACATTATGTGGGAAACTGACCCCATTGGGGCAGCTCCCTAAACGGACTCAATCAGGTGCATGTATAAATGGACCCATGTTCCTAGTCTTCAGTTTTTGTAGAATTGAGGGAGCTCTGTGTACCCCACATGGGGTGCAGCTTTCAAGTGCACTGCAAATCTGTCTTTCACATGTACAGAACTAGAAATCAGCTAGACAGAATGACCAGCAATGTTACCTTACTATGTTTTATGACGGTTACAATGAAATGTCTACTAAATCCAGATGTGATTGAAATGTGCCTTAATGGGAGGCCAAAGAAATCCACATTCAATTCTAAGTCAGGCAAATTGTAAGTTTTACTTATAGAGTTATAAAGATTTAGAGTTATAATATTTTTATTAATGTGAAATGGGCCAGAGTATAAATGGACATACTATTAATAAGTACTGGAAAGTAGTATTGAAAGGGAAAAATATTGAGGTCAAAGTCACTTGTCTATAATTACATACAAATGTTGATTTATAACTTTCCTTTTAAAATATTGTGACATAAAAAATTATTAACATTCACCTCAAAATCTGTCCACAAANGAGCCTAGATTTATGGAACACACTACCCTGCCTTTGATTTCTATGATGAAATTCAAAGGATGGAGGATTAGATATATAATGAACCAACTAAACAGTGAATATTTTATTAAGAAAGGCAACAATGGATCCTACATAGAAAATTAAATGAATTATGCTCACCTAAAATTCCTAACACTGTATAACTCACTGCTAAGTCACCCAAGGTTAATGGTTAAAGTGCTCTGACATTCAAAGCAATACAAGGAATTTCAAACTAAAATAGAAAAATTATGTTACTCCCCCCAGCTTTGTATCAGACTGGCCACTCTGGGTTCTGCATTGTGAGGTCTCACAAATGTCTAAACATTGGTTTTGTTCATTTGGAACACAACTTAGAATCAGCAGCTGGTGACAGCGAAGCCAAGCAATGAACGTCTTCACTATGTCTTCAAGGAGAGATCCTTACCACCAACATCAAATGTTAATTTCCTCTTATGCTTTATCTAAAAATGTGGTGAACTTGCTGACCTGTTTGCNAAGCCCAAGGAATACCAGAAGCCATGAGAAAATGACTTTAGGGCTTGGCATAGAGCCTATGAGGAAAAAGAAATGATGGCCAGCAACAGTATAGCAAACTGAAAACCCATTAAAACGAACAAGAACTTAAAGAGTGTAATGCTCTCAGAGACAGCATCAAGACCCAACAGATCGCAGAAGAAGCCAGGAGAACTAGTAGATTAGAAGGTTGGGGGATAGCTGATAGCTGTTCTTAAAAATATATATTAGCTGGGCAGTGGTGGCGCACGCCTTTAATCCCAGCACTCAGGAGGCAGAGCCAGGTGGATCTCTGAGTTGGAGGCCAGCCTGGTCTACAAAGCAAGTACCAGGAGAGCCAGAGCTACACAGAGAACCCTGCCTTAGAAAAGAAATACACACACACACACACACACACACACACATTTTGTATGAGTGTGTACACGAGTAGACATGTGTATGCCACAGTATACATGCAGAAGCTGAAGAGCAACTTGTAGGAGATGGTTCTTTCCTTCCACATGTGTCCTGGGGATCAAACTCAAGTCCTTAGATTTGGCAGCTGAGCTCTCTCATCNGCCCCTGAAACCTAGGCTAATGTTCGATTCATTCTGTTCACTGCAGTCAGTCTCTTAAGTTATGGATTTCTGGTTCACTTCAGAAAGTCATCCATTGGAGAGGTTCAGAAGAGTATTCATAAGCGTGATGGCTAATCTCTACTGTCAACTTCTCTGAGTTTAGAACCACTTAGGAGACATGTTTCTGGGTATATCTGGGAATGAGCGTTCTATAGACAGGTTAGCAGAAGAGATAAGACCCACTGAATGTACGTAGCATCAACCCACGGGCCAGAATCCCAGACTAAACAAAGCGGAAATGGGCAAAGCCAGCTGAGTATTAGCGTTCATGTTTCCTGACTGTGGCCGTGGTGTGATCAGCCACTGCATGTTAATACAGTTATTTCTTCACCACTGTGACAGGTAGTATACCTCAAACCTCCAAAGTAACCAGCATAAAAAAGTCTTCATTAAGTCGCCTTTGGCCAGCAATGGAGAAAGTAACCAATACGATAAGTGTGTGTGTGTGTGTATGTGCCTGTGTAAGTGTGAGCAACCTGTACATACAGATGCATAAAAACACCCTTACACATCTACATTTCTAGGTATAGGGAGGTCCTTACAGTCAAAACACTTGAAGGTAATTTTGCCTGTACTCAAGAGTGTTGCTAGCACACTCAGTGAGATTCAGTGGTGGCTTCTGGATCTCAACCAAAAAGAGCTGGCTTTTTTCAGATTTAAGCTGAGTGGATGGATGTCTTTCTGTTGGTCTAGACCTATCAATCATTAGCCTTTATATGTGGCTGTAGCTAATCTTATATACTTCAAAACATCATGGGCCATCTTATGATTTGTGTATTTTGCTGTATCATGTTTTACTGTATCCAATTATTAAAATTAGACNAGAATATAAACATATAATAACTGGAGAGTGGGGACTCAGACCTGGCATGAATATTACAATTAATGTTCTAATGGAAACCAGAGTGAGAAAAAAAAATGCTGACATTTGAAATGTAATATAGTAAGACCCTCAACCTTACAAACTCGCTGTGAAATGTCTGTTCTCAATCCACACAAGCACTGTGCAGTATTTCACTTCTACTTTTCAGGAGACAGCAAGGCATCAAAGCTAGTTGCTAGCTCATGGGTCTCCCAGGAAGTGTACAATAAAGCGGAAGTGTGAAGGGAGTGTTTTCTCCCAGGCATGAGATTCACTTCGTCAATTTGTTTGGCAAGGGGCAAGAGGTAGCTAAATAAGTCTGTGGGTCAATGGAAGAAATTTTTAAATATGTTCATATTTCTTGTAAAATAAAGTTTAATGGGCTGTGGTGTGTTTTGTTTTGTCTTTACATGGTGACTGAGAATACTGGAGGATTACCAATGAACAAAAGAAAAACAGCAATTGGCAGATGACTTCACTTAAGGAAATTCCTTTTGCAGGTGAGTGTGTGGTTCAGTTTAAGAAGGTCGGGGTTTGTTACTGATAATCTTTTCTAGGGAACCAGTGTGGAGCCTTTACATAGACCCCACTAAAGGGAGAGACCAGCTCACAAAAAGCCAATACCAAATACACACAGTATCTGCACCCTATTGGAGGAAACTGCTTTGCTTGTCTGTGTGTACCNGTCAGAAGATGGAAGAGGCAAACTTGAAAGCACACAAAGGCTGTTTACAGCCCACCCTTATATTAGAACCATTTTTAATTCAAGTTCTATTAGCATATGGCTTGGCTGCTAATAGTTTCCTTCCGGTAATGCTCACAAAGTAAGGGGTAGCCAAGTAGGGTTCATTTTCTTATTTTATCAATTAACACCCTTCACTAATATTCCAAAAGACTAAAATATATTCAAACCACTTCTGCTAATTATTGAGAAAACGATCCTATCTCAGCATGGTAATAAAACTATAGAAAACAGAAATGACAGACTGCAGAAGCTGGTGGTGGATTTGTACACTGCTTTTTTTGAGAATCGGTGGGCTTAAGAAACGTTTTTAGACACGGGCCATGAACTGAGTGAACATGGACCTCATGGAGCCCTGAGAGGGTCCTGGCTCATTAAAGGAACAAAATGTTTCTACAGAAAATGTATTACATACAGCTCTATCAAGTTAAAAAGAAAAGAACATAAGACAGCTTTAAAGAGGTCAGTAGAATGCCAACAGCTGATCCCATCCCTACTGGGCTACANAGGGACAGGAGGTGACACATAGGACACCTGAGGTTTAATCTAGATTAAAGCCTCCCAGGAGAAGAAAAACAGCACAGAAACCAGCCTGAAAAGCCATCCTCAGCCCTGGAAGGTCATGGAGTACTCACAGAACTTAACAAACGAGGCTTGCCCATCAAAGAGAAACTCTTCCGTATAAAGGCAGCTAAGCCCAGTTTTGATGGGGTAGCCCGATTCAGAAATGCAGCCTTTGACTTAGACAAGGAAAAGGAAGTTGCACACTTTATGACAACTGTCACTCTCAGAACAATGTTCTTAGACTCTGAAGATCAGCAGCAGGGCAATGAGACTGTACTTCTCTGCCAGTGGGGCCTCATCTTTGTTACAGTGTGGGGTGACAGAGGACTGGGCACAGACTGATATGGACCTAATTATGTTGACAACAGATGGACACTTCACACACATCCACCATCTGCTGCCTCTTTTAATTCTGTCCTTCAGACACTGAGTTTGGATACCACAGACACAGGTCAAGCCCAAGGAAGCAGAGTAGGACTAATGGCCAATGGGCAAATATAGAGTTCAAAGCACACATAGCATTAAGTGTATTGACTAGGACAGCTACTCAATAAAGGCCAAGCTGTCCTATTTTAGGATGCTCATGCCTTGCCTAGCTGGGCTGTTCTCTATCCTACTGGTCTACCCTCGGCTTTCTCCATCTAGTTCCTTTCTCTGGAGACAGTAGCAACATTGCTGCTCTACGAAAAGGTAATACATGTGTATGGCAGAGGCAGCCTGTTTGAAAAACTGAGATGCCAGGAACAAAGAGTCTCCCTGGAATCCTGACCTTTTCAGGCTTTTTATGGACTGCAGCCCGCTGACTTCACTCAACTACATATACCAGACAGAGAAATATATAAGGCTGTTCTTATTTTAGCCTTACCCTGGGAGTTGAGTCATTTTTCCATTGAAAAGAATCCATTTTCACTGACTTTTCTTGAAAAACAACATCCAAGTGGGCATGGTGATTCTAGCTTTAACAAGACTACTTTGTTCAACTAAAATATCTAAGCAGCATATCATTGAATATGCATGCAGAAAAAAAACATAGGCAAATTAAAGAAGATTAATTAGGCCACATCAATTTTAGGTTTATGCAGTNTTTGTAGTTTTATTGTAAATAAGCCTGGAGTACATCATGATTCACATTTAAATTCATGTCTTTCATCTTAAAAAATACAGAGCCCTTCATCTTAAAANGCAAACAAATTTTAGGTACCATTTTTATAGTGCTCAATTTTTAAAAAATCCTGTAGTAATAATATTTGATTTTCATTTAACGATTTGAAATTGGGAATACAAGGTACCTCTGTTGCAGACTAGAAACTGATATTTGAAGAAGTAAAAATTAGGGCATGCGCTGGGTAATGGAACCAGTTTCAAACTCCTTGGTGATTACCATACTCGAAGTGAGTTCGTTCTCTCATCCAGGGCAGCTGAACTTCCATTCAGTCTTCAATACCCAGGAACTGCAGAACACAGACTACCAAAACATATTTAGCCAACTAGACACAGACCCAATCAGTAAAGCATGATATGACTGAAGAAAAAGATCCAGCTTCCTTTTTAATACACCAGACCATGAGAAAACTGGAGGAGACTCAGTTCAAGGTCAGGCCTAGGAGTTTCGAGGGTCNATATGTGTTGCCTGGATGCAGTTCACTCAGGTTCTTTCCCTTCATCCCTCAAGCAAATGCAATTGATTTCATAAATATTTACTGGGTTGAATGGTCCAGGCTACTTTGCTTATATCCTTGGTTATGATTTAAAAAATGTTTCAGTTGAAAAACTAAGGAACATTTGATCTCAAANCACCATTATAACTTTAAAAATTATTAATATCACTTATGTACCTGTGTGAGGTGTACGGACACGTGTGTAAGGGAGTACCCACCTGTGCATGTGGGTGGAGGTCGGATATTGGGTACCCTGCTCTACCACTGTCTACCTTATNCTTTTGAGATGGTGTCTCTTGATGAACCTGGAACCAAGATGGTAGCCAATAAGCCCCAGTAATTGTCTCGGCCCCTCACAGTNCTGGAGCTATAGTCACGTGCACAGTACAGTCACGTGCACNGCTANGCACTTTTCATGTGGGTGGGGAACTGAACTCACGTCCTCCTGATCATACAGCAGTGCTCTTACCCACTGAGCCCTCTTTTCCATTCCTCAATATAACTTCCTAGTGTGTCTTTGCTGTAATTATTCTCTCTCCGTAGGTCAAGCTAAGAATGCAGCAAAAGGAAACTAGGATTATTGAAGCTGGTGTTTTTAGTATTTCAAAGTGTGATGTCATTTGATTTAGGTGGAACTCTTCTTTTCTGAGCAACATGTTCTTCAGATTGTAATCAAGGGACTGCAGACACAGCTCTATGGTTAAGAGCACTAGTTGCTCTTGTAGAAGACCCAGGGTCAATTCCCAGCACCCACATGGTGAGTCACACTNCCTGTAACTACACTTCCAGAGGCTTCAAAGCCCTCTTCTGGCCCTCAGCTGAGGGCACTGCACGCACATGGTGAACATACATACATATAGGCAAAATATTCACACACGTATTTTTGTTGTTATTGTTGTAGTTTTGAGACTGAGTCTCCCTGTGTAGCCCTGGCTGTCCTGGAACTCACTCTGTAGACCAGGCCGGCCTTCAACTCAAAGATCCACCTGCCCCAATGCTGGGATTAAAGGTGTGTGCCACCACGCCTGGTTAAAATAAATCTTTAAAAACATGCAATGAATTGTAATCAAGGACTACTCAAGTAGGAGTTGGTTTTATTTAAAGTGTAGTACTCAAATTCTATTTTAAATTCCATTTTAACATTACCACACAGTACTTAATAACTGACATTTATAGAGAAAATGAATGTATAATTATATATATTCATCACTCTTGGTTTCCTACTGATACTATTTTAAGAGATGGAATATTTTCACCTAACAGGTCACAATGTATATAACTGCTGGCATTTTAACTCATTTGGAAAAATTAATGTTCTAGTATTTTTATACAGTGTTCTTTGCTTCTCTCTCTGTATTTTCACCTTGAAGAGTTTGCTAATAAGAGTCAAGAGGTTTTCAGTTGTTTCATGTCTAAACCATTTAATAAAATTTACTGAGCACCCAGCATGCATGGCCCAGGCCCCCTGGAATGGCTGCAAATGTCAGCAGCAAGGGTAGCAGCTCCCCAGAGCTGCTNTCTGGGTTANTCATTGAAGAGCACAGGATGTGGGCAAGTCTCCACAGCACACTCTGAACTCACTCAACATAAAAACGCACTCTCTTCCACCCCTCCCACATGATTTTATAGATCATCAATGCTTATAAAGTAAGAATGCTTATATTGTTTTAGTAACAAATTATTTTTCTTTTTCCAAAANAAATGACCCAAATCCTAAATTTCCAGGAGTTTCATTATTTCTAGAGAAAGCAGACATGTTTAGTCCAGGAGCTAGGAGGCCTGTCCAGAAGCCTGGGGAAGAGAGATGGTTTATGGAATAATAACCAGGTTTTATTTCACTAGGGAAAAGCTTTGACGTCTCCTGTTACTGTTTGAGGTTGCTGTAATGTATTTATCAAATGTTANGAAGCAGTTACTTCATTGGTGCTAATCATCAGTGACAGTGTGAGAGACGAGAGAAAGAATAGCTTTCCAGAATACAATCAGAGCTATCCATACATAAACGGACTACACTCAGAAAGTAGAAATTCCATTACATCTCTGNTGACCCCTATCATATGTAGAAGTACACCCGCTTGACCCCGAAACCCACATAATTATTCCCTAAATGCTCAAGACAAGACACAAACACACTGATTCTTAGAGAGCTGACTTCAAGGTTGAAGGTTATGAAAACTGTATTATGTCGCTCAGGCACTTAATAATGCAAGAAGAGACCAAGAGCAAGCAAGGGATAGACACATGCCTCCTGAGGGCAAATGCCCTAGGTGACATATCTGGAGTCACATCTAGACAAGTGTCAACTTCCTAAAATTGCTTATTAACCAACGGCAGCCAAATCTTCTTGGATAGCTTGCAGAATGGAAGAAATTGGAGGTTCTTGGAGAAAACCCTATCTGCTTGTCCAGACTTTAGACTATGAAGAAGATGCCTACTTATATATTTCACTCCATTTCTGCCTCTGCAGAAGGCCGACATCACAAAACAGAAGCGCATATAAACTGGTGAAAATGAAGGAATCCATATACTTCCTTTCCTGAATGCATCTCAATGCATGTGGTGGTTTGAAGAGGAATGGCCCCCATAGACTCATGTGTCTGAAAGCTTGGTCATAGGGAGTGGCACTATTAGGAGATGTGGCCTAGTCTAAGTAGCTGTGCCTTTGTTGGAGGAGATGTATCACCAGGGGGTNGGCTTTGAGGTCTCAGAAGCCTCAAGCCACACCCAGTGTGGCATTCTCTTCCTGCTGCCTGCAGATCTAGATGTAGAACTCTCAGCTCCTTCTCCAGCACCATGTCTGCCTGCATGCCACCATGCTTCCTGCCATGACGATAATGGACTAANCCTCTGAACTGTAAGCCAGTCCCTATTAAATGTTTTCCTTTATAAGAGTTGCTGTGGTCATGGTGTCTCTTCACAGCAGTAGAACACTCACTAAGATATGCATTAGCGTATTAATGAGATCACCAGCCCAGAGGTGTAAAGGTTTGAAAGAATCTTAGTGTTTTTACTGAATNTTATCTCCGCATCTCAAAAATAAATTTAGAAATCACAGCAAACCTAGGAGCTTCCTCCAGAAACAGAAAGAGAGGGAAAATATACAGCTCATGTTTTAAGCACATCACAAAGAACAGAGATTCAAAGGTCGAGGCTTAGACACCAATAAAACACAAAAATTCAAAACAAAACCTTAACAAGTTAAGCTCAGCACTATATAATTGGGACAACATGTGACTAAGTGGGTTTGTTCCACCACATGACAATTCAGTACTTGGCTGTTATTTTATTTCTGATAAGATGTCAAGATAATCCAATGGAAGAAAAGGACAGAGATCTCAGNAAATGGTGCGGGATCAACCATGTAGAAAATAAACAAGCAAAATACCTCATACTGTGCTCAAAAATGTATTCTAAGTAGACTATGGATCTCTGAGTAAGAATGAAAGTACAATAAAAACAGCCATGCTATTTGACTAGACATGGACTGCTTAAGCACAAATTACAAAAGAAAGAATTATTAGAGTAGACTTAATCCAAATGAACAAGTTTTTTATTGAAAGACAGCTGGGAAAACAGAAGCGTAAGTAGCAGACCTGAGGAAATATTTGCAGGGTTATGTCCTATATATAGCTTAAATCCCCAAATGTATACAGAAGTCTTACAATTCAGTAAAAGAACACATTTAAAAAGGAGAGAAATGTCCAAACAGGGCCACCACTAAAGAAGCACCCCCCTCCCCCCAGATGAGCCCTAGCTACATAGAAAAAAGTTCAACCCTACTGGTTAGGAAGGAAATAGAAGTCAAAGTCACTGCCACACAGCTAGAGGCAGATTATATTTCAAAAGACTGGCAGTGTTAGGTTCTGGGAAGGACATGAGTTGTGTAGCACTCTTAGACATTTCTAGTGAGGATGCAAAATTATAAGCATATTTCAGAAATAGGAATGGTAAANTCCTATAAAATTAAAGGTACAACCCAGAGAGTTTATCCTTAGGAATTTACTCAAGGAAAGTAAAAGCTTACATTACCGTAAAGAAAAACCACAAGNCAAAATGCACANGAAGGAGAAGACTGACAAGGCTATCTTCTAAGGTNAGGGAGGTGCCTTGTCTATTAAGCAATGGCACACCTTGGCAGAGCTCATCAAGTCACACCATAAACTGGGTGCACTACATCGCATCAAATAATACTTTAGAGATTCAAATTTCAGTTCAATAAAGATCCCTCTGTATTCGGTGCCTGTAGGTATAGAAAAGACTAGGAAATACTACAGANTAGCAGTTAAGAGCCGGAGGGTAATGATTGCAAGTTCAAACCCAAAATAGAAAATTTAGGTCAGACAGACCACCTTCCAACACTGTGACGCTCACCCGGGAGCTTTTATGTTGTAGAAAATGTTCACAGAGAGAAAAACTAAAATCAGGAGTACTAGCTGCTACCATGCACACTCAACTGAATAACAGAGAAACAGCTGAGTCCTGTCACAGAGGACTCGCGACAGTCTGCGTCAGTCAGTAATCCTTGGAGAAAGGGAAAGAGCAGGAGGACGGAAGAAAGACGTCAACAGGAGAAAAAGAAAGAGGGGCGCCAACTAGAAAAACAGACTCCGTGATCTGCAGAAAANTGCCTGGCAGGAAAAGGTTCCNAAGACGAACAAGGCAAGTGGAAATGCTGGAAGAAAATGCAGAGATGTGAGAAAGGACGCCAGGGCCAGGGAGAGAAAACGCCACGTTGAATGGAAAGCCAAGATGAGCCAACAGAGAGAAAAGAAATGGGGGAAAGAAAAACAGACTGAAATTAAAGGGGGTTAAGAAGTCTACATTTGGATGCGAATGTGAGACATGAAAATGCCTGCAGATTATTTTCCTATAAAATTAAAATGAGGAAATACCAAAGAAATAAAGAGAAGAATTTCTTTCCAGATGTTTTCAAGTATAATTTTGTTCCATCTATGAAATGTAGACTTTGGAAGACTTTAAAAAGATTATTTACCTCTCTTTAAAAAAGTAACCCAAAAAAGCAAAACAAACAAACCAAAAAAACTCAGCATAAATCATGGTTTCCTTAAATCAATGATTTTAAATTTTAATTTTTTTTTCAAGAATTTTAAAAGTGTTTGTAAATGACGTTGTGTTGAAAGGCAGAGAAACAGCAAGAGGGAGCTAGCTGGTGGCCACTATCTGTGCTCCAACCCAGGTTCTTTTAGGAACTGTGGGAAGGGTGCGTACTCAAGAGTGTGTGTTACCGACACACTTTGCCAACTTCATTTATTTCATTTCCTTCTTCTCTCCATCTCATAGCTTCCTATTCATCTTCCTTCCTGTAATCCTCTTCTCATCATCTCCCTCCCTTCCTCCTCTCATCCCGTTTCTTTGTTCTGACAAACGATGCGTGCATGTGCCAGGCTGTGTGCTCAGCCGCTGCCAAGGACACAAAACCACAAGCAGCTCAGTGCTGCTCAGAACTTCAACTTGCTGGAAGCCAGCTAGAACTTCCGAAGCTGTGACGTACAAGAGAGGCAAGTATTGAACATTCTGTCCTAAACATTAATCCTTTCAGAGATAAAAGCACGCTTTTCTTTCCTATGGGAACTTCAGCCTCTTTNTATACAACATTTTTCTAGTTTCAAGCTCTTATTTATCTCTACATGTCTGAAATGTCATGTCTTCCATCTCAGTTTGGAATTTTAAAACTCATCCTGACAAGGAAGCCTGGGGNTCCTTTTGTACTTGAGGCTGTAAACACGATCATGAGATTTNTGGGGCAGTCATTCCTGACATCAACAAATGCCCCACAACCTGACTATAGATACCTTCCAAAAAGCACACTTCATTCTGGCAACAATGTGATGTACAAGAAATCACTTAGCGGGGGTTTGAAAACAACCTAATTGGTGTTGGCATCACAGTGCCCCTTTAATTATTCTAGATTCATATCGTCAGAAAGAACATGGAATAAGATTGTTTTAACATAATAAATACTATATCTTTATATACCTTAATCCCTTCTCTTAACTTCACGCTATTCAACTCATCCTTTGAGGATCTGTGGAAATTTCTATTTTTATCCTGTGACCAATGGTGCTCTGCCAATTAGCAGATGTTCAATGAAAACTTCATATAAGCTATGTAGGGAGTCACATGGTGGACCTACAACAGCTGGTAAGCTTAAGAAACAGCAAAGCCCTTTTGTACAACTTGGGGTTCAGGGACTCTAGGTTGCTTAGCTAAAGGGAGATCACAAAAGCTCCTCTGGCTGACTGAAAGAGAAACTCCAATCTTTCTCCTTTGGGTTCTGCCCCAGAAGCCTGCACTTAGTGTGAAGAGGACACATTGCTGTGGGACAGACAGAAAACATGACAAGCAGCTTGCCTAAGAGTCCCAGCCTTTCTCCCAGTGGTTCCTAATTATAAATAGGAACTGGTTCTTTCAAGTTACTTAGTACAGAGCCTGAGATCACACTTGTGGGCAACTAATAAACAGTATTTGATTATAATGCAATTGTGACTACTGGCACTTTCAGTAGTAGGGTTCCTGAATGGCGTGACCTCCTGACACATGTCTGTGTAGAGTCCTGGGAGTAGATGTTTGGTCTGATCTTTCAGATACCAATGAGAAGAAAAGACTCCGTGTATGGGCCTGCCACTTTAAAACAAGATGACCTCTTACCTGTGAATGACACAGGATACATGTTTAGAACTATCTGTGTAAGGTCAAGTGACGAGTATAATTTCATAATCCACAGCCCATCTGCAGGACCTAAACACTGTCACAAGTCTCTATCCCTGATGGGCCTGGAGGTACAGGCCTGTAATCCCCTCACCAGTAAGGATGAAGCTGGAGGATTGAAAGTTTGACATCCACCCTGGGCTACACAGGGAGACCTTGTCTCAAAGCAACAATATAACAAAGTCACTATGTCTTAAGGAAGCTTTTTCTGATGCTGTGATATCACCGTGGACAATTTCCATTCTCTTCAGAGNCAGCCTGTCTACTGGTATATCCTCATGGGAGGAAGAAAAAAGACCAAGGACAGTCTTTACCAGAGAAAAGATCTCTCTGCCCCAACTCACACCAGAAAAGGGAGAGAGAGGGTGTGGTTGAGGGGTGTGGCTATCTCCTGGGTGTTTAATGCTGGAGGAGTGGTGTCCAATGTATTGTACTAAGAAAGGACGATCTTTTGAGGAAGTTCAGCTGAATGCTTGGGAATTGGAGCCCTAGAAGTGTTGCTCTTGGGGAGGATTAGTGCACTGGNGGCTTGAGACCAGNGAGAGAAGGCTGACAAAAGAGCCTAGTTCTTCGGGTGCTTCCTCCTTTGGACCACCCACCACCAGACCCCTGAGCCAAATGAATAAAGCTCAGGTACTATGTTACAGCAACAGAAAAACAAACAAACAACAACAAAAACTAACAGCTGGAGAAACCAAGGTAAAAATCTACTTAGAAACTTGCTACTGGAGGATCTGCCCTATGCAAAGTGTCAGCCCTGCATACAATGGTCCGTGCTCTTTCCTGGGCTGACTACACCATTTGCCAGCNATTCATTATCACTTTTTAGAGTTAGACACCCCGCAACAGACACATTTGCAGCGGGGAAAAGAAACCTCATGGCTGTCTCCTAGGAGACTGAGAAGTCAGTCAGCACCTATCTCAGCACACAGCTTGACAGAGGTGGAGCTGACTACAGTGAGTTTCCTGCCTCAGACGGGCAATGAGAAAGTGCCTTGGGAGGTCTGTGTCATCTAGCTCTCTATGGATGAGAGCAGACCCTCAGCGGCTGATCCCTTTTCCCTCATTATCTTTCTCTTCAGAAAGCCTGGGGACTGGAGATGGCAGTATCTTAACACCATCTTTACAGGGAGAAGAGGTAGCCCAACCTTCAGATACAGGTCCCCAAGGGCTTATTTATCCACACTGTTAAGCTAGGCCCTAAACCTCCAAAGCCCTATTTCCTCAGCAGGGCTGCTTTTAGACCATGCTACAATCCCTATGCTTTGGTGACTGTCTTTTGTTTAATGCATGTGCTACCACGTGTCACATATTGAGTCTCTGGGAATGTTTAGCAAATTCCAAATGTTTGACTTTTACTTCTCAGCCACATAGTTGTCAAATGTTTTAATATTACTTCCCTCTGTAAACATTCCTGAATTCTACCATCCAAAGATTTTTAGGAAAAGCAAGCAAGCCTTATTAGGCAACAAATAAATGTGATACATGATGTTATACACTTTCTATGATGGCCTCTGTGAAATGGAGAGTAGCTATTGCTGTCAATAGTTTATGCATAAAGACACAAATTCCGATGAGCCATGGGGTAGCTCGACAGATACACATCACCCACAAGGCAGTGACAAAAANGGGCTTTACCATTATCATCACCTCACATTGATAGACTCCCAAGAGGGATGGACTGTAAAGGCTCTGGTTCTGACAACCGCACAGAGTCTCATCAGCACATGCTATAATTCACCCATCAATGTGCCTGGTATGCATCTGACCAAGAAATTATAACCTTGTATGACCCCAGTCTCCTCTACCATCATGCCACTAATCATCTCCCAACTATAAAATCCTCTTTCTCACTATGAATTTACATACTTTCAAAACCGGGTTGGAGGGAGGGACCAGCTGAGCTACAGGGATAAAATTAGTAGATAGTGATCAGTGGCCGGCATGGTGGAGTACCTGCAATCATAAGACTAGTCAACACAGCAGAAGCATAGCCTGTATAAAATGCTCTCATCTTTCCAAATTTTCATACTAACACACACATTGCATACCCACATTTATTGGGTAGGGATAAAGGTTATGTTTCGTGTTACCTTAATGTCTAAGTAAATGGCAGCGGTAGTCCATGAATCAAGTCCCCTTGTAGTGTAGAGACACCCTGCTGTTGAATAAATGAATATTTCTGCTAGGAATCTTCAACCAAGCAAATTAGGATAGAGAAGAGAAAGGTGTTCTCTGTTGTAGAGATTCTCTTGCAGCAATTGGTGTGTTGAGGGTCTGTTGTCCTATACCTGGGCTATATATAAATTAACAAATCCTGCTATGGACTGTAGATATGACACTTTGTGTTTAATCTGATCCTCTGAACCATTAAGCTACATGCTTTCCAGATATGTGAACTGATACAGCAGCATCTGCTGATGCTGATTAAATGCAAAGGCCTTCATTTTGATGAGGAAACCCTCCTGTTGGCCTTGNCAAGGCTCTCCTGGAAGTGGTACTTGTAGCTCACCTACTACATACACTCTACAGAGTAAAACCTGCAGGGCACAGAGAGAGCCATGAACCCGGCACACGCTCAGGAAGGTGGGTCTTCAAAGACGAAACAGATTACACATTACCTCCTCAAGGAGGTAATGCAGTTAAAGAGTCTCCAGTTCAACACAGAAACACCAGTGAGAAAAGATGGCTTACAGCAAACTAGAAGGGCTATTTTAGTGCCAATTAGCTCTGTCCAGTGGTAAACCTGACATATATCAGCGAATTGACAGGTTGATGCTAGGAAATGGATTCATATAAACACAAAGGTTAATCACCATTCTGCATTTGCCCTACCTACACCCATGAGATAAAAATAGCTAACTGGAGATGGAAGCTAAGTGAAACTGAAGGTAAACCCCTAATCATAATGGCTGCAAAGGCCTACAAATATTGAATTTAGAGTGATCTATAGACATTGGTTCTCTGTGAGAGAATGCATGTAGAAAACGTGGGCTAAGATTAAGCTGCTCTTATACATACATACTTACATACATACAATATATATAATATATACATGCCCAATCTGAATTTCTTTTATTCCATAAAGCCTATTAACTAATAAAGATGTAGTTAAATATAGTTTTTATTAGTATATTATTTGGTAAACCCAATATAAATATATTCAAATACCAGGAAAAATACATATTTTCTCTCAGACCTCACCTCACATCTTCTTTAAAATTTATTTTTATGTGTATAGATGTTTTGCCTGCATGGATATCTGTGTACTTAGATGTACATGCATGCCTGGTGACCCTGGAGGCCAGAAGAAGGAGTCAGAGCCCTTGGAACTGAAGTTACCGACAGTGGTAAGCTGCCATGTGGGTGCTCAGACTTGAACCCAGGTCCTCTGCACCACTTAACCACTGAACCATCTCTCCAGCCCTCAGACTTCATGTCTTAATTTGGGGTTTGACTATTTAGAGAGTATGAAAATAAATTATGTGATCTATCTCAGAAAACTTGCTTCCGTCCTTAAGCAATGACATACATGTGGGAAATGTCATCCTTTGCTGACATTTCAGCTAATTAGCCTGCTCTGAGGTCTCAGACTCACACACCAAAGGAGTCCTTCAGGCTGCTGAGTGTATACGTTACCTGAGAATTACCGTCTTGAAACAGGGCTCTCATTAGCTAACGAAGAACAAGGAGTCAATGATCTTCAAGGATGGCTGCTATCAAATATCATAAATCAAAGACTACTATTGATTAACTAATTTAAGCAGTAAAAACAGACTTTGTTGCCATGGCAATAACAGAAGNGTTAAAAATGTGATCACCCAAGAGATTTCTGATTCTCACAGGATTTCACTGAAAACAGAAACACACAGAGAAAACCTCCACTCTGTTACTAACTGTAGCTATAAAATAATAATTCTTTGCAAAGTTATTCTCCTGAAAAAAAAAATGTTTCTTCCGATGTCAGTTTTTAAGGTGACCTGAGAGAAACAGTCACATTAACAAGACATTCAGCAGGGCAACTTTTATACAGAATATGGGTTAGAGCTCAAAAATTCTCAACTTGTCTATTCCTGTGAAGTCCAGAGAGCTGACTCCCTAACTTAGCAACTCCTCAACATGTTCAAAGATTCACATTACCACTACCCAATTAGTTAAAGAAGCTGTCTTGCTGTTCACACATCATATCCCACCAAACTGCTGTCCATGGCCTGGGCTCCCAATTCCAGGAAGAAAAGCTGGAGGTAGGGCACATAGTGTAAGAGAGTCACTGGGAAAGGACAAAGTGGCAAATGACTTCATAATTCTTCTCTGGACATAGCTGAAGTTTCCACCTGTCGGAAACAGCAACAACAACAAAAACACACCAAGTCTGTGTCCCACACTGGCTTCCAGCTGTGGAATTTCCATGTGGCCTCATAAGGCAAAAGCAATCCATTATAATGACCCCGGNTGTGAATCAACAATAAGGCAAGGAGGGAGCTGCCAAGTCTGAGTTCCTTTCTCTAGCAGAGGGCAGCAATGACCTACAGAGGTGTGTTTGTAGCCATCCTCCTGTGGCTCAGAGGGTCCTTTTGGCTTGCAATGGGACCCTGTGAACTCATCTCAAGTGTCTTGCACTGGATTGAGTGCTCATGGTCTTCCCTGAAGCATTGCTCTCTCTGCCTTTTGGGAAGGCCCATCTTTGAGCATGGAGAGCTCTATGTGATGGAGAAAGCCCACTTTACATTCTTCTGCTCCATATCTATTATGAGGAGGAGAGATGTGGAGACACAGTTTAGTAACATTCAAAATGTGCAGATGATTTTCTAAAATCCTGTTAATATTTGACCATCAAGTTCCCCCAAGTAGAGAAACATGGAACACTTAGGCTTAGCATTACAGGCAGAAGGAGGGGTCTCCTCAGTCATGTCTCCATTGGATATCAGTGTAAGTTAAGATGAAAAATACTAGTTGTTTCCTGGACAGAGGCAAAGAACTGCTGTGCATGTGATAAAACCATGGATGTTTCTGTCATGCTTTGATAATTGTCTTCCCAAGAGTGAGCTGAATGAGAAACAGAAGGACTGGTTTTATCCCCCACACTCCAGTGACCCGGCAGATCACCTGACACTGAACACTTTGGGGTGGGGGTGGGGGACTGAATTCTGTAACTGAGTCATGAACCATGAAATTCTTTGACATTTTGGTCAAGGATGCCATACCTCCATGAATGCTCTTCATCTTTGGCCAGGTTCCAAAAATAATGTCATGATTTGTACTCCAAAGTCATCAAGACTGCTTCATAGTCAGAAGGAAATTGTCTGAAAAAGTCTCCTGATTAAAAACATCCAACTACCTCATTACACTGTCATTACCAATCACTTATGACTTCCCTATCTGTGATAAAAATTCTCAGAGGAAGCTGAACTGAATTGTTTTTTCCTCATCAAAAACTCAACCCTGCTTTCACAAGGGAAGCAATGCCATGACTCATTTGTATGTTTCCAATTTATATGGGTGGAAAGGTACTAAAATGTAAGAAAAAAACCATCTGCAGTGGGCTCAGATTCCAGCATTCCATCAAGGAAATGCCTCTGCATGCATTATTTCCCAGAGAAGGAATATTTTAGCCAACTTCATATACCTCGGGATGATTGTTCCTGTTGATACCCTAGGAGAAAAGCTTTCTCCATGAGATTTTAATTTCAAGTTTCTACAGTAAGGCATTTCTTTCTTTCTTTTTTTTTTTATTATGTGTATGTTTGTGTCTGCTAGTCTGTATATGCACCAATCACTCTTAGAGGTCAGAAGAGGGCGTTGGATCCCCTGGACCTGCAGTTACAGACAGTTGCGAGCCACCGTGGGGGTGCTAGGGACCAAAGCCAGGTCCTCTGGAAGAGCAGCCAGTGCACCTAACTGCTGATCCAACTGCAAGACATTTCTGAACTCATGACGGGAGATCTAGCCTCAAAGTTCTCCCAGTCAGACTGGCCTCCCTAACAGGTTCTTCCACCCCTTCCTCCCATCCCTTCCTCCCACCCCTGCTACTCATCCCTTCCTCCCACCCCTCTCATGCCCTCTGCCTTGCAGTGCATTCTCTTGGTCAACAGCTTAGAAGGTAGTGAGATTGGGCCCTTGTGGAAATTTAGCCCACTGATTATTGCTGTCCCTCTTGATTCATCCAGCTTTTGGTCCTTTGGTCACTTTCTTCCTTTTCCTCACTTGGTTTCACTCTTACAAAATATGGAACATAAGAGATTCCCAGGGTGTCTCTTCCTGAGATGAGCTCCACATCACGGCTTTGCTTTCTTGCTGTCTTCAAGTCAAGTAAGCGAGTGACATACACAGTCAGGGCCAAAACTAAATCCTGGAAAAATCATCAGAAATGTATGAAGTCCTATCTAGTAAAGATCCAATTGGCTAATAGAATGAATTCCTAGTGAACATTGGTGGAGTTTGACTGAAGAGGCGCCATCTGCCTCCTCTCCAAAGTAAAGCATAGTATTAAAGGATAATTCAGTAATTTCAGAGTATGTGCTGAATGTCTCTGTGACTTAAAGGCCAGCCTGGGCTCCAGAGTGAATTCCAGGTCAGCTAGGACTCGATGGTAAGACCCTGTTTCAAAGAATAAATGCTTAAATAAATAAGATATACAAAGTCAAAACAGGTTAGCTAGAATGAGAAAGTCTTTTGATAAAACAAAGACCATATGTGATGTCTGTGGCTCCTGCAGTCCCAGAGACCACGTTGATGGCTTTGGCCTGTGTTGCTGCCAAGGGCTATGATGGTATCTGTGGCCTGTGCTGTGGCAGAGGGCTGTGTTGATGTCCATGACATGTGCTGACACCAGAGACCATGTGGATGTCCACGGTCTGTGCTGTCGCCAGAAACCATGTGAAGTCCATGATCTGCACTCCCGCTGACTGTAAAGGACAAGGAAGCCACTTTTACAGTGGTATAAGTGACTGCAGACTCACGGTTGAGAAAGAAGGACATGGAAGCCCCCCCCCCAAAAAAAAGAAACAGCCTGAACAGAAAGCCATTAAAGAGAACTCCTAAAAATTGTGATAAGGATGCTGAGGTGTAGCTCTCCACAAGTGATGGCTTCGGGCTGGTGGGGAAGGACTCAGTTTCCTTTAAGGGGCTGGCCACCGCCTAGTTTGATCATGCTCCAGTGAGTATATGGGTAACACAAATTGGACTTGGTTCTTCTCCTCCTCCTCCTCCTCCTCCTCCTCCTCCTCCTTCTCCTGGGGGGACAAGGTTACTAGGGTAGGGAGGGGCAGACCTGGGAGGACTGGGAAGTGAGTGTGATCAGGGTACGTGATGTGAAATTCCCAAATAATCAATAAACGTATTATGTTGGAAAAAACTAAATTAAGATACGTCTCCTTTAATACTGTTCCTCTATCAGTTATACTATTGTATACTGGGTATCTTCAAAGAAGTGACAGAAATGGCTGTGGAGATGACTCAATTGATAAAGGACTTGTCACACCACATGAGGACCTGAGTTCCGTCCCCGGTACCTGTGTAAAAAGTGGGGCACAGAGCAAGCATCTGTAATCCCAAAGCTGGGGAGGCAGAGATAGACAGATTTCCCCACAGATTACTGACCAGCTAGTCTAGACAATCAACGAGCTTCAAGTTCAGTAGGAGACCCTGTCTCAAAACACTAAGATGAGGAGCCACTGGGGAAGATACTCAAAATTGACCTCTGTGTGTATAACCCAATGCACACAAGTTCATACACACACAACACGTGTACATGCATATATTCCAATATACAAAATTTAAAAAAAAATAAAGATAAGCAAAGGAATAGCATCCACTATGCTGAATTTGTTAAAAACTTATCAAAGTTAGAATGATGAGCTGCACTCCCATTTTAGTAATTTTAACAATTTATCTTCAGTTCCTATGCTATTTTTTTCAGGCAGTGCATCACTTTTCTATGTGGTAATCAAGAATCAGTTGTAATAATCTAAATTAAAAGAGAAACTTCTCTGTAACAAACCCAGACTTTGAAAAAAAATCTCAATCAATCAATCAAAACAGAATTCTCTTTTCTTTTGGGATAAAATAGATTATAATTTATCCACATACCCATGCTCCTAACCTACCAAGCAGAGGAACTGGCACTCCTATAAATTGATTGGCCATGATATATGGGTNCATTATTCACAATAAATTGCTAATCCTATAGATAAATATGTCAAGCTATGGAGAAGACTCTTTCTGCATCCACAAACTTGGAAATTAACTTTAAGCGGACTTAGAATGATTCTTTAAAATAAAAAATAAACATTGATTTCAAAACAAGTTTAATAGTAACCCAGATTTTAGGGGATACTTTTTTTTAATTAAGAAAAATTTTTTTGTTCATTATACATACCAATAAAAGATCCCCCTCTTCCCTCCTCCCATCCCCCCAGACTCCCCCTCCCAATCCACCCCCCATTCCCTCCTACAAGAAGGTAAGGCCTCCCATGGCGAGTCAGCATGTAATATGGCAGACATAGAAGCTGGGTGCTAAAGGATTACCCAGGTCATCTGAAAAAGGTTTT